>WAAG01039726.1:4181-74604 GCA_013390105.1 Tichodroma muraria | reverse complement strand
TTTTAATAGTCTGATAAAACTAATATTCTCAAGGGGAGATAGAGGCTGCTGCCTGTGTGTTTAGACAAATCTGCACCCATACAGATTCCATAAGTGTTTGCTTCAAAGATGTAAACACCACATTACCCAATTAAACGAGCGTCCTTAATAATTTATCAGGCAATTAAAATGTTCGTTGCCCTTTATCCCAGAGAGCTCCACCAGTGATATATAATCTAAACCTAAGTTAAAATGCCGAAATAAATGAACAGTGATGCAATGCATCAAATATAATGGGAACATTAAAGCAACGAAGGGTGGTTTGTCAAGAATGGAAGGTATAATGCAGTTAGTGGAGCTAACTTAATTTCTGGAAATACCACTGCTCCTGAGGAGTGGGGCATGGCAGGGGGATGTCTGGCAAAAAAAATTCAGTAATACGTTCCAGGGAAAACTTACCCATTACAAAGTTAGAGGCAGAAAAGAACTCTGTCCCCAGTTATTATTAATAATCCTCTAGAGAATGTCATGAGAAAGGGAAATGAGCAACTGAAAGAGAGATTATAGCAGGAGCAGTGTTTCAACTTAGCTCTGGCTGCTTGTCATAGTACAGTATTGCTTCATACTTGTGTGATGGAAAATGCAGAACTAAAGGGGGGGATAAAAAAAGGCAAACACTTTTGTTACTAATTCTGATCTGGATGTTTTAAAAAAATGACCCCAGAGGTTGGGAGTCCAATTCACACTGAGCTAGAATCAGATTTGGAGAGTTTGTTTCCCCTTTGAAAATCTCAGTCATTATTGTAAAAATGCCAGAGCCTTGGTGGTGCCCAATCCCCTGCCTGTGCTGTTCCCTCTACTCCTGGGAGCTGCTTCTGGGAGTATTTTGTGGTGTGAAGGTGTACCCAAAGATGTGTGGGTCATGCAAATATACGGCTGGTACGTGTTGCCCTGTAGATGAAGGAAGGATGATAGTTTCATCTTTTCTGTTTCTAACAGTATCTTAGGTGGGAGAATGATTAAGGGCCACTATTACTGTTTTTGAAGAACTCCCTCTTGAGCTCTTCAATTCTGGATATGGAAAAGGATGGGATGGAAGTGAATGGCAACAAAAAATTATAGTCCTGCAGTTCCCCTTTCCAAGCTCTGAGGCTCAAATATGTCAAGTGATTTTCTTCAGTGGGGTAAACCCAAATGTGTCTTATTCTGTGGGCAGAGTTTTGAGGCTTCAGAAGTATCCACACCTGCTTTGACTGTGGGCATGAAAGTGGCGTGCTTTGAAAACAGGGTCCCGTAACAGGGCTGCGTCTCTGATCTTTCCTTGGGCATACACATCCTCTGCCATCTCAGGGAAGAACTGTCCTGTTCAAGATGATGTTCCATGCTTGCTGGTTTATTTGTACAGACCTGCATGATACCTGTGGAAACTGTGGTTATTAATACTGGATTCTTAACATAAGAATCCTCTGGACCTATGCAACCAAAGGGCTGGTGTGGAGCCCACAGCACACAGCAAGGGCAGGAAGGACATGGGATGGGCTTTATTCCTGCTTCAGTTAATGACTTGCTGCCTAATCCTGGACACTTTGTGCTGTCATTATTTTCCCTTTGCCTATTTTGTCCCTTGTGGATGCTTTGGAGAGGGAGCAGCTGCTTGCTGCAGGATTGAGGGTGCTTAGTGCCGTCACTATACAGCAACTTGTAACAATAGCAGGGAGGGCTGTTGGGTAGTGAGCTTTATATTGAGTCATTTGGAGTGGATTATATGGACTAGAACAGTGTAACGGAACGCAGGGCTCATCCTTTCCCCACCACTTGCAGTATACATTAACTCCATTTATTTATACTACCACTCTTTCTCCTTCATGTGATGCAGAGAAGAGTCAGCCTCCTGTTACACACTCCCCAAAGATTTTTTGGGGTGGGATCTGCTTTTCATTATGCATGGAAAACTTTTACCTAGCTTTGGAAAAAGCTGCTTCCAGCTGTACCTGCAGCTCTGCAATTCTAGCCTGCACAGCAGCATCCATGCTGGTGCACTGCGTTACCTGCCTCCCTGGAGTAATAGCCTGGGGGGCTGGACACTTCTTGGCAATTCCCAGTCCTAGCTTGAAAGAACAACCACATCTGTCAGGATAAAATATTTTGGTTTGCCACATCTCTTCAGACTGAATTTTTTCGCTGAATAAAATTTAAGGACAAAAGAATACAATTAAACAGAAGCACAAGCCACAAAAACAGTAGTAAAATGAGCTTTTAGAGTGATACTTTACTCAAATAGCTTTTTGTTAGTTTAACTCTGCCAGCTTTTAGTTCTTTGTGATAAGTTAAAGTAGACATCTCCCTCTCTTAGCCTCAGAGAGGCACACAGAAAAATTGATATCCCCATTTCTGTCATCGGGCACCTGCATGTCCTTGTAAATTCACTCTTTCCTTTTGTGCTTGGTTCCCTTCCTTTTGCAAATGAGCATTTGGATGCTGTTCAGCCCAATGGGGGACTACAGCTGTTCTCTCCCTCATCGTTCTGGTCACTTGGCTGACACTTCTAGCACCTAACTTTCCTATTCCTGGATTCAGTGTGCTTTTCCTTGCACACTTCTGAAGGCAGAACAGCAAGACCTTTGGTATTGTTAGGAGACTTTAAAAAACCAACCCAGCCTTTTTAGGACACTCATAACTATTTTCTCTTGACTTTAGATGCTTAAATGAAAAGTGGCTTGTGTGGTTTACTGATGCTTCACCTCACTGTAGAGTTACAGGGACTGTTGAAGGTCCTTATGTAGTTAGATGGAGCCATTACTTCCTTTGTATAAGTGTTATTCCTTGGCATAAAACTTAGAGCACATGAAACAAAGCTAGAGATCTAATATCCCATCCTCAGAAAATCAGGAAAATGTCAGCTCTAAATTTGCTGTGAAAACATTTGATTTGTGATGAATTTCTAGAAGAAAATAAAAATAAAAACTGCTGCCTTGCAGAAACCACAAGAATTTCAGTAGCTTACAAGAGAAGTGTTCTTTTTGATGACTGCCTGAATCCTTCTAATGTCATATAATTTATGTTAATTAAATGCTGATGGAATCTGAATAAGCATATTGATGGAAGATGTATTTGAGATACTGTTATTAATTCATCATTCAGTAGCTAGTGTGTGAAATAATGCATTCCTAGGCTCTGATTTAGGACATTTCATTTTCAGTATTACCAAGATGTCTGTTTCCAACAGAAATAACCCTTTAATCTACTGAAAAAACCCAACCAAAGCACAGCACAACAACAATTAAACAACAACAAAAACTCACCAAAACCTTATTGGAGGCAGCCTGATTAAACAACTCTGAAGTAGTAATTATTTATGCCTTTCAGAGCTGTAGCACATACTGACCCCAATTCCCCAGGCAATGGACATAAAACAGTTATTTAAAAATAGTTATAGCATTCAAGTATGAACAAGGAGAACCTCTAAACGCAACAGCATGTGCTTTATTGCACCCCAAGCTTATGCTTTGGCAAGTGTAAGGACACGACAACCTTTCTGGAACTGTGCTTTGTACCTAAATCCTCACTTTGGTGGTAGTGAGATGTGGCCAGGACTCAGCATCCTCCATTCAGGAGGCTGAGCTGAGGCTGGCCAGGAACTTCACCTGATGGCAAAGTGTTCCCCATCATGCTGTGACGTTTACTGGTGCTGGAGATGGTTTCACAGTCATCTCTAAATGTTCAGTAAGTCTCCTATAAATTCACTTTGGGAGTCAGCAGTGCCTAGGGACATAACTGTTCCCATTGCTATGAGCTTTACTGGAGGAAGGGAAGCAGTGTCCCCTCCAGAAGTTACTTTCCTTCGCTAAAGGGTGGATCTGTGACCTGCCCCACCAGCTGTGCTTAGTGACCCCAGCAGGAAGGAGTGACACATGCACACTGAGGTTTCTTCAGCTCGGTGGCAGGGGAGGTCTAACCCCAAATCAAGGCAGAGGTTGGGACATAAAATTCCCACCAACACTGTCGCGTCTCTGAATGAACCTGGCTGGTTTTGTGGGATCGCAAAATCTGGGTCTTGATTTTTCTGCAAAGGTTTTCAGGTGTTCACCCAAGGCTTACAGCTCTGTCCCCTCTACAAAAGAGTCATTGCCTCAGGAGGTGGGGGAGCACTGATGTTGGCAAGAGCTGTGTTAATTCGGGAGGCTGTTCACACTTTTCCCATCGCTGCATTGAGCCCTGGGGAGGAGTTCAGAAACAATGGAGAAACGTAATGGTGAGCTTCACTGAGAGAATCACAAATGTAATAGGGAATGGAATGAGGTAAACAATGAAAACCAAGGTGAAATTTCCTGACTAACTGAAGCTGAACTAACTATGGGCACTGCTGAAGGTAGCAGTCTCATCTCCTAGCTCTGCAGGCTTTGCCACTTTCTCCACCCAGTACTATCACACAGGGGACAGGCTGAATTCTCTTCAGACCTGTGGGGTTAGTTTTCAGGATCACTGAGTGTAAGTCGGGGGGAGATTTCTGCTCATGCTTAAGGTGAATTGCAGCGCCAGCATTGCCAAGGTGCTGCACAACTGGGAGTGTAATGTGGAAAGGGTAACACTGTAGGTTGGATATATGGGCATACATGACAAATATGCTCTTCTGCAGTGGGGAAATATTGGTTTCACAATGATCACAAATAACTGTTAGCATTTAATATCAGGTTTTAGATTCCAGTGACCTTCCTACTGCACCGTCAAGAGAGAAATAAAATTCTGCAAAGAGATTTCTTTGAGCATCTGCACAGACAGGACAGAGGTGCTCCAGATTGCAAACAGCCACTTTCCCCTTCTGTTCCCCAAGAATTAGTAATGCCAGACTCAATCCACATTTTCCTCATAACCATTCAGATCAGTGATTTATTTAAATAATATGCCTGTGGCTTCTCAAATGGTAGCTGGAAACCTTTCTTTGGGTCGTTTGGAAAAAAGGTGCTTTTAGACTGCTGTGTTTTGCTGAGTAGATCCTGCTGTTCAAGTGGGTGTGAAAGGGTTTTGAAAACAGTCTGTGTGTTTGTGTACAGCAGGGAGCAGTGGCTGCTCACTCTAATTCCTAGTTCAGGCTCTGACTACCCCGAAGATCAAAGGTGCTTGTGTGTATAACCTGCTGCTGGGCTGCTTTCTGCTGCTGATGGTGTCTGGCCCAGCTACAGCAGTTAAAGTACATGGACAGGTCTATGTAAGAGGCACAAAGCTGGAAATACTCAGGAATTGCTCTTTGCCCCCCTCAAGCCATTTGAATTCCTGGAGTATTGACTGAAAAAGGCCCTCATGGGCCTACCTGCATCTCACACCGGTTACACTCACGGATTCAGGCACCTCTGAAACCTGTAAACCTGTGTTTTCCTTCCTAGCTATTATTCTTTACTGTTTAGATGGTTTTGACAGTAAGGCTTGCGAGTGTTTCTTGGTAGGACTGGTATTTGCGTTTGGTTTTGGTTTCTCCTCACCCCAGGATGGGGCACAGTGCACCTTCAGGAGCTGTGAGCTCTGTAGAACAAAGCACAAGTACTTTAAAGCTCCTGCCTTCACGTCCTCTCTGTTTTTACATTACTGTGGGTTTATGTACATCCACTTGCCTGGGGACTTGTCATCTTATTTGTAATCTATTGTTTTAATTATTTTCTGTGAAGGTGCCCAAAGACCTTGGGGTATTGAGACACAAATACATTATTTATTCATTAATTATTCATTACTGCTAACGACTCCCTACAATGTAGCTGTCTGCAGTAACGAGCCTGGATGAACCCTCTCCCCTGGATAAGAGAGTAGCTGCTTTATTTGCTAACTATTCCTTGGTCAGGAGTAACACTGTTAAAAATTGGAGGGAAAAATATTTACAGTTGGCAATAAAACATTTTCTTATGTGGATCTCTAAGAGTTGACCTAAAAATCATCAGATGGAATGTAGGCTTCCTAATACCCCTCTGGGGTTTATAACCTATCGCTAATTTGTCCCAGAACTGCTTGGAGGGGGATTTACCAGGGGAGTAAAAGTGATTTAATTTCCTTGGTTATCACTGGTTTTTCCCTCTTAAGAAATGTCTCTTTCTGTAGCTTCATCTGCATCTGAAACCACCCCAGTTACCTCTGCAATTCAGTGCACAGGTAGCTGTCTGCACTGCATTTTGTTTGAAAGGCAGAAATAAGCCCAGAAATGTTAAAAATAGAAATAACCCTGAGCTGAAATGATTTCCCCTTCCTGGCTGGCTGCCTCGCACGCCAGACTTCAGTCATAGATCATCTGAGATTGTTGAGGCTGGAGCTACCCAGTGCTAATCTCTGCATTGGTTTTCTCAGTGAGATAACTGGTCCCAATTTTTCATGGGCTTTGCTTATTCCCTGTCCCTCAGTGATCTGTTTTCCGTGATTCCCCTGCGCCGATTGCAACAGAAGAGGGGACTGCAGCAAACCTCTGGATGCAGGAGGTGTTCTTGGACAAAAGTCAGCGACTTCAGCCTGCCTCCCTCCCTCCGGTGCTGCAGTTCATTGCAGCCCTTGGTGCCACAGGGCTGCTGTGTGGTTTGAGCTCAGGTCTTGGTGTGAGATCTTGCCCTGGTGGGGGCTGGGACCCTCTCCCAGCCCAGCCACTGCAGGTGTGGCTGTGGGTCAACCAGGGTGACACCCACTGCCGGAGAACATGCTGCTTTGGGGATGGCTACACGGAGCTCTGGCGTCAGAGTGACAGCTTTAAAGAAGGTCCTTTGAAACGCCTTGGAAACTTTTAACAGGATTTTGGTGTTTTGTTTAAAATAGTTGATGAACTTTTGATTTTTAGCTTGAGGGGAAACCAGTTATCTAAGAGCTGGGTGATCCTTGGGAGTCCCTTCCAACTCGGAATACTCTGTGATTCTGTGAATTGTAAACATCTTGATTTGTGAATTGACTGGTATCAGGTCAGAGAAGTTGAAATGCCTCAGGTGGATTGATAAGACTGGGCTTTCTGGGGGTGGGAATGCAAACTGGAGAGGTCTGGGGTGGAGGAGAGCTGTGTGTAATATACAGTGATAGTGTTTTGCCCTCCTGAAAGACCATGTCCTCAGGGACTATCGCAGGAACCTGACTTTGTGTGAGCATTTCTGGAAATAAAGCTCACCCACTCAGGAAAATCAATGTAGGCTGCTGGGCACTGCTGTGACTAGCAGGTCTGTAGGATTTTTTTAATGTCTTAAGATCATTTCTGGGAGCTCTAAAACTGTGTAAAAACCTTTGGCTTCATAGTCTTAACAGAAATCCCCCTGGGACACTGTGGTCACTGTGACTGTCTGCCCAAGAAATTTTTGCGTCAGCTGGGTGAATTTTTGCATCTGATTGGTGTGTTGCTACACATTAATGTTCTTGTGGATTGCTACAGTAATTAAGGAAAAAAAAGTGGTATGGAAAGATATTCTACAGTCCTGGAGAGGACAGAGAGCAAGTTTAGGTAAAACATCCTGATAGTGGAAGGGTAAATCAAACACCCAGCATTGCTGTCAGCCTTTTAATGGAAAGCAGCTCAATCACTGGCAGGATCAATCCCTATAGACTGAGCCCATGGCTATTATCAACTTTTCCTATGTCCTTGCTGTTTGTAAATTTAACTTCACCTCTCAATTTTAAATGAAAGGCATAGCAGCACTGCAGAGAAAGGAAACAAAATGATTCCCTAACACATTGCTCCTTGAATTTGCTCTTCTCTGTATGAAATTTAGTTTCTGCCTGCTGCTTATACTTGAATTTTTACCCTTCTTTGCTCTCTGCTGTGGTTGAGAGTGGTCCCAGTGTGATACAGTGGGAGTACCTGTCTGCCCTCCCATAGTCACAAAATCCATTCTAAAGAAAGTGTTCTTGGGAGAGCAAAGCCCATTGCACACAGTTGTGAGTCTCTCTAGCAGAATAGCGTGTATTAAATAGTAATCATTTTAGATGTGTTGCAGGGTAATTCTCCCTCTGCTGCTCTCTCCAGTGCTCCGACCCTCTTGGAGCTGTGTGAAAGTGGGACTCGAGTGTTTTCAGTCTGCTGCTGATCTGTCTGGAGAGATCTGGAAAGCAAGGTGGGAAAATGCCTATCAGCCCTCTTGCTTTCACTTCCTAAGAGGTTTGGAGCTGTGCTGCTCATCTGCCACCTTCCTTTGAGAGAACCACAAAAAGGAGCACGGGTGACCCTTCCAAAGCTGTCGGGGCAGTGGCTGAGAGTGGCTGGCTCAGATACTGGGAGGAGACAGCCTGAAGCCGGGGTAAGAAATGACACGAAATCTGCCTAAGGCAAGCTCCAAATTTGGCTGTGGGCACACAGTGAGTATTTTTAGCTTTGAGGCTGTCCCCAGCACTTAGGTGTTAATTTAATAGCCCTGCAGTACAACTGCCTGCCTCACACAGCCCCGTGTCTGCTCTGAGCCACGGGCACCATGCCAGTGACTGGAGCCACTGGATATGGCAGCAACAGGAGCATCCTATGCCAAAACCACCTTCTAGACCAGGGTTAATGGGACACTGATCAAATGTTTGCTCAGTTTAACAGAAAAAAAACCAGAAATGTCAACATGTGCTGGCAGCTGAAAGCCGTAGTGTGTGACTGTGTAGTGACTACAATTGCACAGAAAGTGACAAACTGAGGGTGTCTCAGCATTTATGGGAACAAATACACATATGTTATTATTGGACGTTATCATATAAATTATCACCTTCTCTGTGCTTCCCAATTGCACTATAATCTTTCATAGTGCTGCTCCCTACCATGCAAAGAGCACCAAGGGAGCTGATGCCTCACACTGCTTTTCACAGAATAAAAGATCAGCATTATTGTGACAGGATTTTTCGAGTGCCCCTGTGCCTGGAGCATATCCAGAGCCATCCACCCCACACCTGGGAGACGAGCAGAGTTAATCTGACGCTGCATCTGCCTCCTCTGTCCAATGTTTCTCATAAACATAGAAACTATTCACACCAACATCTGTGGAAACTGGATCTTACAAGCCTTGCTGTCACATATATTTCAATCTTTGCTTAAAGGAGAGAGAAGCAGAAGTCTGGAGACTTCTATCTCTAGAGACAGAGAAAAGATCCTACCTTTGACGCACGGTTGCCATAGTAAAACCAAACTTGTTTCGTGCAGAGGGTGTGAAAAGGTAAAAGTTTGAACTTAGACCAAGTAGGTTCATTATAGCAAAGAAAATAATAGAGGTAAAGAGCTGCAGGGAAGGAAAATAATCCTTCAGATAGTCTCACTTGATCTGTGATGAAATAAGGAGCCATTGAAAAAGGTTTTAATGTGTTTCAATTATTTTGCTTTCAACAGAACTTGCCAAAGTCTGAAACCACAAGGTTTCAGTAGGAATGTGATAATGATGGTGATGGGGCTCAAAAACATAAACAAGGGAAACTGAATCCGATATGGGCAGTTTGCTTGAGGTTGTTTTTAAAAAGCAGAATTTGTCTCCAAATCCTGCCTGTCTTAGTCTGTCAAGAAGATATATCTGTGTGTACAGGATGTGCTCAACACCAGCATGATATATCACTGATGAATAAAGGACTCTTTAGATGGATACCTGCAGATTTGGCACATAAACAAACTCTCTTTCCATAGTCCCCTGCTACCTGTTGCAAGCTAATGAGCAGAAATATGTCAAGGAATGCTAACAGCTTTTTTCCAGCAGATTGTCTTCAGATGTGTAATTGGTACCAAGTTGTGACACTACTGAAGCTTGCAAAAATTGTAACTGGTGATCAGAAAGCAGTGTTTGCCAGACAGAAAGATTTCTCCCTGGGTTTGTAGCCCCTGTTGAGCTGTTAATTTAGCTGACCATGTAGGTGTTGCAGCACCTTACAGCTCCCCAAGTGCCTACAGAAGCTCTCCATGTTGCCTTTTGACCATTTCTCACGGCTAGCTTGATCCCAGTAATATTTTGCAAGCCCTTGAGGAGGTTTGCAAAGTGATACTGCCCCATACCCAGGCAGGAGAGATGCTTGCCTCCCCTGCTTGGCATGGGAGCACAGGGGGGCAGGAATGGAGCTGTGAGGACACTTCATGGAGAGGTCTGGGGATCTTTCCATTAGAAAAGCAAAGTAGGACCCATCCTCAGATCTTTTTCCTGTATGAAGGCAATTTTTATCCAGTTTTTCTATCTGTCACAATACACAAATGAACCCATCCTCCCTCTACCTGTGCCAACCAGCCTCTGAAGGTCATGTGCCACTCAATGATTAATTACAAGGTCACTTTATCCAGCATGGAGCAAATACTGGGGATTTTACTCAGATTTTTTTATTTCACAGTAAAGAGCTCCTTTAGACAAGCCACCTGTAATTATAACTGAGCTAATGTTTACACCATTCCCCAGAAACTGTTTCATTTCCACAGTTCCTGGTTTTGCCCTGCAGAGCATGCCTGGCCCAAAGCTTGAAGGAGGCCAAGGTGAGATGCTGTGATTTGACCTGACTCTAGCTGAAGCCAATACAACTTTTCTTCTTGTCATCCTATTCATTTAACTTGCATCCGGGTGGGGTTTTCCATGTGGGGATGATATTTGCAACAGTACTGTGGTGTGGTGAAAAAACCTAAGCCCACTATGAGTATAGAAAATAAATTAATCGCAGCGAATTTGCTGTGCAGGGCGGATGTAGCTGTGGTATGTTGTAAAAATGCACCAAATACAAGGTATGAATACCTGAAGGTAAGAATAATAACCAAGAAACTCTGCACTGCATGTACATTGGAGGTTTCTGATCAAAAGCAACACATTTTTAGATTATGGAAGTTATTTATGAACAGTATCTGGGGAATTTTAACTTGTATGAATGAAAGGAGCTTGTCTTCCCCTCCCTGCAGTTTGTCAGTCTCTAACTTCTCACTTCCAGGCTGCACAACTGAAAACTGAGCTTTTATCTCAGGAAATGAAATTTAGTAAAAAATATTTTTTAAGAAGTGATCTGATCCCTGAGACTGGGGGAAAAACATTACAGCTGCAGTATTTAATATAATTTAAAAGCTGATTACTCTGCATGTGGAATAAGTACTTTTCATAAGGCCTTCTACTACATCTGGTATGCACCCTAATTTGTATTAATGGCTCCTTAGGAGCCGTCATAGTTTATCAAGAAAGTAATATGCATTTTAAAAGCATTCAAATAAAGATTTACATGGTAAACCTTAATAACTCTGGAATGCATTATTAGCTAACATATACTCCCAGAAGCAGTCACTCACTTCTGGCAAATTAGATTATTCAAGAAGCCATGAAAAACTTCAGGTCAGAACTAAGCTGTTGCTTGGTCACTCTCTAGGATTTATTCAATGCACTTTCCATCTCAGCCTTTGTATGGTAAGTGGCTATTTTGTGCATAAGAGAACTGCTATGATTTCTTCTGAAGAAAACAACCTGTTGAGCTTTAAAGCTCATTATTTATCACAAAATGGCCTCATATCTCTGGCAATATTTCCCTGCAATTGTCCTGTCAGCCAGATGCTAAGTAAGATATCAGTATAAACCACTTTCCCAATATCTGTGAAATATGGCTGGTAGATAACAATGTTACTGAGATGATGCTTTTAAATCATGAGAAAAGCCAGGCAGTAAATTGATGGCTTCCATAAAGCCAATGGAAAAATTAATATTGCGGGGGAGCAGGGCTGAAAACTGCATTTACTCCAGCAAGACGAGAACAAAGCAACAGTTCAAATGAAAATTCAATATATCTTAATTGTGCTGAAGACTGGGACCCCCCAATGCAAAAACTTGCACAGAATAAGAAAAAAAAAATCCATCCTAGGGAATAGTTATTTGCTCCAAGTAAAAGGATTAACTGACCTTTCTCTGCTGTAGTCAAGATAATTTAACTTTAAATGTACTTCTTTAGTGAGACTAGTAATATCCTTAAAAATTAGTGATTTACACTTTTTTTTTTTTTTCCCCCCAACAAGTTCTGAACTGACATTTTCATTCTGTTAACTCCATTTTCTGGCTATTCTGTATTTGCAATTATTCTTACGTGAACTGCCTCAGCATTAGGAACTCATTTGTGCTCCTTGCTGGTCAGCTTCATGGTGCTGGCTGAGCAGAAAAGGCTGCTGCCCAAAAAAATGGATTAACTGCCCAGACCCATCCTCTGCATCCGTGTTGTATGTATTGACATAGTACTGCCTAAAAGTGGGGTTTGGGTTTTTTTGGTCCTTAGACTTTACTTACCCTATGGGCTTGAGCTCTGTGCTTTACCACTTTCTCTGAAACTTCGGAGGGACTATAAATATGTGCGTATTCCTCTGCTAGCTGGGATTAATGAGAGCAAAAGAACAGAAAAAAGAACTTCTACAATTTTTAAACATTTAGATGCTGGAGAGTTTTAGCTGGAGCAGACTCTGATAGTGAACAGCTGGTGAGGCAAATTGTCCTGAAAGATTGAAGGCCTTATCTTGAGTGGCACTATAAACGTCCACCTGCCTTTGTGGGGCAGCATGTGCTGCTGAAGATCACTCACCCACTGTGGTCAGGGAAGGACATAACAAGGGAAAATGGGATGGAAGGAGAAGAGGGATAATTCTGCAGAAGTAATCTGCTTTTTCCCCACGTCTCTGAAAGTGTGTGCCAGGGTGAATTATAACTGAGCAGGGCAAGCAGGAGCTGACAGAGCACTTGGCTGGCCACGGCAGTGACCAGTGCTTGCCTGGCAGAAGGGGTGTGGATTGCACCACCCAAAAGTCGTAATTTGCTGGAGTGCAGAGCAATTGCTGTGGCAAAACCACACGGAGCTGGGTTGTGACAATGGGTTAGTGCAGGGCACCACTGCCTCCTCACCTGGGCTCCATCCCAGCCTCTGCGAGAGCAGTGATGGTGGCAAGACAGAGCTCAGCCAACCCTTGCTGACAGCAGAGTCATTGCAGTGAAGGAGAAGCTGGAAAAGGCTTTTCTGGGGACTTGCTTGGATGGTTTGTTGTTTTTAAAAGGCTGTATAGCAGGGGCTGGAGGAGAAGGGTCAAGTTACTGCCTGTGAGGAAGGGAATTGTGCCATCTTTGTTCTCTTGAACAAAAAAGCACAACTTTTGGGGAGTTCTGAGTACCTTGTAGGGCGGAGATAACTGAGTTACTACCTTTGGAGCCCCTCTGCAGAGGCTATTTTCAGGTCAAGAGTGAGCTCACTGTGAGGAGAGTTTTACTGAGGGAAAGAAGCTGCCCTGGCCTGACCTAAACTTGTTACCTATTCAAAAAACAGCTAAATGTCCATGGGTGAAATTGCAAATCTGAAAAAGTGTGCTGTTCCCAAATAAGCTGCAGCTGCCATTGGGGTAAATGACACAGCTTTGTTTCATGCTGGGGAGTGGAAGGGAAAAGGTTTGGGAAGTGCTGCACTATCTGAGATCTGCGGAATGTGGCTGGGAGGCATCCCTGCCTCCCCTTGGACAGGGGGTGTCCCTGAACCACCGAAGCTCTTCCTCAATCCTTGCCTCATTTTTACTTTCCTTTTACATCTCTATGTCTCTAATGAGGCACCTGAGAGAAAGCAAGTACATGGTCTTGGCCATACCCTTCTTCTTCTTGGCCAGTGAATGCCCCTCACAGGCTGGGCTTGGGGTGGAGGAAACCTCCTGGTGAGACCATGGGAGGCAGCAGAGGGGCAGAGGATCCCCTGGGTTATTTGGAGGTAGTGGAGAGGGAGTGGTAATAACAGGTGAGGGGTGAGGGCGATAGGGTGGGTGACTCCCACCCTGGGTGTTTTTCCTTAGCACAGGAAGGGGAAATGATCCTCCCACTGATATTTCTCTGTCAAGTAAGCCACTCAAGGCAGGGAAACAAAGTCTGGACTCATGGTCCCCTTCCTCCCTCTGAGTGTCTCACTAATAGCAGCCTGGGATGGATTTCCAGCTGGGTTAATTACCTCTAATTGCCTTCAGCTTTATGGCCAGCCTCACCTCTCCCCAGGAGGTGATGCCCCGGTGGGAACAGCTGTGGTTTGATGCCCAAGGAACTGCTCCTGCTGCCTGTGGCCAGACACCACCTGCACACCTCCCCTGCTCAGCTCTGATTTGCTTTGGGCATCCTGTAAATTCAGGTTCTTGGAGAAAAACAAATGTTTTGGTTCCAACTAATTTGATAAAAACTTCAGAAATGTGCATATAAAAATAGTGGGTTTTCCACATGGTTTTGTTGTCACAGATTTCCTTCATCTGCCTGATGCAGTTCATTTTTACTGCAGCATTATGTACTTTCTGGGAGCTGTAATGGGAAAAAATGACCCTTGAAAAGAGAGTTCAAATATTCCTTTAAGGACACAGCAAAGTTTTCTTTCTCTTCCTGCTCCAAAGCTAGGCTTTGTTTTGTGTGCTTAAAAAAACCCAAACTGATTAAGAGGTTTAGGTGCATTTGGTATCTGTTTACGCAAAATCCAGGGCTTAGTTGTGATGAGATAAAAGCAAATCTGGCTTTATTGTTTCTCTTCCACGTTTAAGTGATCACAGAAAGAGCAGCCATAGCCCAACTGCTCAAACACATTATTTTCACGATTGGTTGTTGCTTGTGTTAGTGTTAAGTTAGACTTTGAGATGAATTTTCTGCAAATTTGTTTGTATGAAGTTGGGCACAATGCAATTCAAAGCTTGGCATGGCAACAGCGAAGGGGAAGCAATTCAGAAGTCTAGGGAAAAGAGGCTGGCAGCAATTCAGTGTTATTTACCTTCCCCTATAATCTCACTTGTGAATACTGGGACTAGTCAAAAATATGCTGTGTTCTTCTCCATTCTCCTCCTTCATTAACCCGTGGCACTCGTTAACCAACGAACCTCTGGGTTTCACGTGATCCTCTAATGTCCGTCACAAATAATTGTGCTAATTAAGTAGGTAACCAAATGGTTCTCCATGGGAGTGCAATTCCTGAGATGGAATGGACCTGTCTGTGAGCTATGAGAGCACTTTGAGGAATAATATTTAGCACTAACAAATTAAATTTTGGAACTCCATAAAAATTCATGCTTCGAGGCTTAAAGTTAATCTCTGTCAGGGTAAAACCACTGTTGGCATAGATTATCCTGTGTTTACCAATTAAGGAATTTATTGTAGCTTCCTCAGAAGGCTGTTGCTGGCTGGCTTTGAAGGCAGGATTTCATCTAGGCAGAGCATTTGTCTCACCTGGGTGGTAGCTCTTACACCACGTGCACTGACCCAGGAGAATAAAGCATAAATGGGCACGATTCCACGCATATAGGAGATATCAGCTGGGGTTTGGTCATTGTGCTGGGGTTTGGGAGACTGACTGCTAACTTTGTTTTAGGCTTCCTATGTGTTTTTGGTACAATACCAGCAATTTTTCTGTGCCTTTGTTCATCTGCTTTCAAATAAGAAAATACAATCCCTCTTCTGATACCTTTTCAGTGGAAACACACCCCCCTCACCGAGGAGGACTCAGTTCTTGCTGTGGGCTGGTACAGTCAGTACGTGGTATCATGGAACATTGAATTTGAGGATTTTCATTTTTAGCTGTGATGCTGCTGCCATTCTTGATGATAAGGATGACAGCTGTAGCTTTGCTTTTTCTAAAGCTTATTGGTTTCAGCATCTATTTTTATGTTCCATTTTCTTACGGTAAAAACTACTTTTCACATATAACAGCCTGTTTGATTTTTTTTCAATTGTGAGGATAGATAGACAACCAGGAGTTAGCAGAAGGTGAAGTAATTTGACAATATCTCTAGAATCTGAATGAAGAAACGAGGGTTAATTTATGACAAAACACTTCTTTTGTAACACATGTTCTGTCTTATTCACACAGATTTAGTGAAAGAGATACCAGAGCGTAAGATACATCTGAAATCTCAGGAGCTAGGGAGAAGCTGTCATATAATTTGTAGCTGTTTTTTCATGTCTGGCAATAAAATAAGTTAGAGATGAAAAAGATGAGTGAAAGAGGAGAAGGAACTCTGTTTGGATAAGCAATGTTTCCTAGTCATGTGCACATGAAAGGCAGAAATATAACACATGAAAAAACACATAAGAAATAGGAAAAAAGTTTCCTGGGAAATGAAAGCTTGAGAATCTGAAAGGCAGTCGCTGCTTCAGAGAGGGAAGGTTTGTTTCTGCAGTTACTATGAAACCTCATGAATGAAAATGTCATTCTGCTGTATTTGTGCTATTACACAGTTCAATTTACTGGCAGGTAACTAGCTCTTTGAAAGAAAAGCTGATGGTCCCGTTACTGTGCTGTAAACACACAACCCAGGAAAAGAAATTACCAGAGAGAAAGAGCTAGAAAATGGTGTGGTCTCTAATTAATTATCCCCCTGCCTTTCTCTTGCCTGGCCCGACCACTCTGCTCTCCCTCTCTCCACCCCAGGGCATTACTTATCACCCATCCAGCCCCTGAGAGCTGCAAAATCATATCAGTACCTGTGATACGGCAATTCATTTGCAGCTGCTACTGTCCCAGTCTTTCATCCCTCTCTGCTGCTCACACCAAAGAGTTCAGAAATCTGCCTCCAGGAGACTGAGGCAGGCAGAGAGGACGTGTGTGTGGTGTTGAGGTGCTGGGGTCTGTGCAGCCCCCCCCGTTCAGACACCACACCGGCTCGTGGCCCAGCACGTTCTTGGGCTGTGTGTTGCACTCACGTGCAACCTTCTAAATGCATTTAATTGATCTTTATGGCCACATGTTTGTCTTCCACCTGGCTCAACACGAGGCTTTAATTGGCTACCGTGTCACACGCATTAATAATAAATGTGGCAATTAGCTAAAATTGTACTTGTTATTTGGGTAACTCCTGTGTGTCATGTATCGTGCACGAAGGCACGCCAGAGCTGCTCTATGGCCTCACGAGCTGAACACACAGGCACACATCCAGGCCTGGGGATGGGGATGGGCTCCTGTGCCTGCAGCTGCTAATGATGCCAGTGTTTCATCCCAAAAAAACAGAGACTTTGGATATTAGGTGACACCTACAAAACAGGTTTGTGTGAGGCCATTTGCATCTGAGAAATCCCTTGACATAAAATCACTTGCCCACACCTCGCCTGTTTTCTACCCTGTAGGGAAGGTGTGAAGACTGTTAGTTGTTTTGTAGGCTGGGAATGAAAAACCAGTGCCCCTGTTCTCTGTTCTGCTTCCCAGGGAGGTCTGAAGGCACTCTTGATGATGAGCTGCTTTGAAAAATGTAGCCCTTAATTCTGGCAACTCCTTGAAGATAAAATGTTTTTATTGTTGATGTTTCCAGCTTCCAACAGATCCCAAATTTGTGATACGGTATTTCTGACTCCCACCAGTCAAAATCAGGCAGGGCCACAGCCACTTTGTAGTAAATGGAAGAAAGGCAAGTGGCTTTGTCAGGCCTCTGATGAAATACTTGTGTTGGATTTTGTATCAACTTTGAGATGGGAGTTGGGCTGGGTTTTGTTCATCTTTAGCTGACAAACGATTAAAATCCTATTGATGCTCAGTCTCTGACTATTGTTGACACTGTCCTGTATAATCCTTTCTGTTGAGTTATCAAACTCCATCACAAAAAATAGTCAGGGTTTATTCCCTCATCACTGAGAGATGCTTTTCATATTCTAATCCTTTTAGGGTAAGGTTATTTGACACCTAATATTTCAAGACAGAATCTGTTATGAAAGTAAAATTAAAAAGCATTTGTTCTCTGATTTCCTTTATAAACTCCAGCATATCTTGGCACATTTCACTTTTGTATCTCTGACTTATGCATAAGCGATGAAATTATCACTGTAAAAAAATGTTAAAATCATTAAGGATGCTGTCACAGGTGACTATGATATTTATTCATGTACATCTGGGGGGCTTCTAAGGCTGATGATGTGGTTCAATAGAAATTAGAGAGTGGGAGTTTTTTTGTATTAGCATTTGTTAAGTGTGTCAAAGCTGGTGAAGTCAGAGGAGCTTTACAAAGACAAATGCACAAGAAGCATGACAGCTGGTGAAATTCATTGATGAATTCTAGTAAGATTGATTGGAGAGAATCACCTCAACTTCTTATGTGTTGGCAGATTTTAAATTAATTATATTTTAACTGCTTTGGAAACAGACCTGAGAACAAATTTGTGGAGCCCAACGTAAGTGGCGGTTCAATAAATGAAAGATGTATAGAAAAGTAATCATCATTTTAGCTGTGTACAGAATGAAAAAGAAATCAAACACTGAAAATATTATTACAGTGCCATTAACATAAATCAATTGCATGCTCTATCCTCAGAATCTTTTTTCATTTCTGGTCATCCTATCTCATAAAGTCTTAAATGGTTATAAAAAGAGTGCAGAGATTGACAGTAAAAATAATTAGAGACGTGTAAAGATTTTTGTAAGAGGGGAGGCAGTGGCCTGGAACTGCTTAGAAAAAAAGCTTTAGCTGCTCTAGGAGATTTGAGCAGCTCAGCAGGACCAAAACAGGTTGTAGGTGCTGAATGTGGGGTCCCTCTAACACCTTGCTCACCTCCACTCTAACCCTCGGGGCCCTGAACTCTATAAACCATAGGGATTTTAATTTAAGGCCCCAGAGCTCAGGGCTGTGGACCTGAGTGGCAGTTCCTGCTCCAGCTGTGGGTCACACTCTGCTTTGGCACAGGGCAAAAAGAACAGCCCAGCCTAGGCTCTTTCAGAGACTGGTGGTTGTGAAAAGAGTCAAAAAGCTATTTTAAAAGGCACAGTTTTCTAAAACACAGACTGAAGGTCTCACCCTCGAGAGCTGGTTCTGTCCCATGTACCTCTTGATGGAAATGGGATTTTAAGCCTTTCCTGTCAGGTCCTCGCCCAGGTCCCTTGGTTTGGGAATGTCCAGCACAATGTACCAGCTGGCTTTGGGGATTTTAACTCCCTGTCCTCTCCAGCACCAACTGCTAAAATGAATCTTCTGGAACTTCTGTGTTATGCTAAATATTTTCCACAGGATGCACACCAGTTGCTTAATAGGATTTTTGAAAACTCCTAGAAATTTCTGCAGGTAAAGAGGGCATATATCCATTTTATTGGGCAAGCTAAATATTTTCAAGGATATGTTATCTCATGCTTTAAGGTATAAGTCAGACATGCAGCTACAGCAGATTCAGGCAGTGGTTTCCTTCTTGGCAGGTTGCTCTGCAGCTTTGTGCCATTCCTGGGAAGATGAGCCCCGGCTGTTGGGATTCCCAGACATGATGCAACTGGGAGTTCCCTGGGGCACACTTCTCATGGCATTTCAGCAAAGGGGACAGTGCCATGAGAAAATGTCCCCCTGTCATTGCACTTGGGGTGGGCTCAGTCCCCCACTCCCATAGGTGCTCCTGACACCTTTCTACCTTTCTCCTGATAAAATGGAAGAGAGAAACAGTGTTTCTGAGGTGTAAATAATGTTTAACAAGTGGGCCTCGGAGTTGTAAAGGAACTCCTGCACTTATGCTATAATCATTTTGGTGGTTGATTTAGAGCCAAGTCCTGCTGGCCTGACTGAAGCAATTAGCCTGATTACTGCCAGAGGGATGCTCATGCAATTAAGGTGAGCAGTGTTTGCTCTTTTTTCTGGAAACCAGTTGTCTGTATAAAAGTAGTTGACACAGTGCAGTGGTGCTGAGGCAGGAGGGTGATGGGCTCTGAGACAAACCTTCAAACCCCGACAGAACCTGGTGTCTTTCACAGAAGAAGGATGGACAGATGGACATTGTCTGACACTGCTCTGAGGGGAGAGCTAAAACCTGACAGTGAGAGACGTGTCCTGGTGTGTTTGCTCTGTGGGATTGCCACTGTTGTTGTTTCCCCAGCTTCTCAAAAAGGTGGAACTGGCTAATTAGATCTACAATTGCCATTTATCAAAAAGAGCATCTGAAGTCTTCAGTGATATTTTCCCCCCTCTCTCCCTGCTATTTCTAAGGCACCTATCAATGTGGTGCAGAAGTACCATCTGGATACCTGGCTAGTGACCAGCAGGCTGTGGTATGTGAGGGTTTTAAATAGAGACAAGAGAACTGAGTGTGGAAAGGGCAGACAAACAGCATGTTTTAATGGAGGCTGAAGAGGGTATAATTGAACTGAAAAGCCAAGAAGGGTGGAAAAATACCTTTTCTCCAAATTTTCATGATGGAAGAAGCAGGGTATGTTAAATCTTCCAGGAACCTCCCTAGGAATATTTAAATTGCTTGGGAAGTGTTCCTGCAGATGAGTAAGGCTGCTGCATTGACTCTGTGGATGAACACCCACCACAGAGCAGGAATACCTCTGCAGAGCAAACTTCTCCCTGCCCTGCCAGGAGAACCTCTGCACCTTGCTCTGGATGCCAGCACTTAGCTGCATTCACAGATCAGATGTTTTGCTAAGGGCAGGCACAGCTTTGGGGTCAAGAGTTCTGACATTTCCCTCCCCCTGAATTCAAGGAAATTTAGAGGTTTTATTTGATTCCAGAGGAATCAAATACACTTTACAACGTGGGAATTTGCCTTTTTGATGGATCTGAAGGGTATGTGAATAGCCTAGTCCAAGGTTTTAGTGTGAAGCCACTTGTGTCGTCTTAGTGATGATGAATTCACTCATATCAATAGAGTTTACTCTTTGTGTTAGCACTGTCCCCAGGTGGGTGCCTGTGTGTGCACAAAATAATGGCTCAGACTGGCAGAATACCTTTGCTAAGAAAACCTCACTTGTCAATTACTGGGGATTTTCCCTGAACTCTGATGGTTCTGGAGCAGAGTTTGGGCTTCTGGTGTTATGACGCAATTTTGCAGGTTCAGTGATGGCTTTTGACAGCTCAGGTCCCAGTAGGGAAAGACTCCTCACTTGAAATCAATCAGCTTTATCACCCAGGAAAAAAGAAAATTAAAACCCACCTGAAACTCAAACCTGCTTTAACAGGGGCTCCTCTCTGGCTGAGCTGTTACTGCAGATACCTCTACACGACGAGTGTATTTATTTGGGGAAATATCAAAAGGTAGGTGCCCCTAACAAAGACATCCTCTTCATGCTTAATGCACCAGATAAATTGTTTTGAAATGAAGAGGATTTTTTTGAGTTTTTAGTGAATAAGCACATCCACATATGCATCTCTGAAGAGTTTTTTAATTAATTGTTTTCAGTCATTTCCTTTTATAAAATTAGAACAATGATAGAATAGACTAGCTGTGGAGTTTGGCCGAGGAAAGATTATACTAATCCACTTGAAATATGACTAAAACAGAAAGCAAGGAGAGATAAAAGCAATTTTTTCCCCAGAGCTTGTTTACCTGTGACAAAATCTTTTCAAATCAGCTGCACGCAAAATACTGGATCATCTTAATTAAGCTCAACCAAAAGAAGTTTTGCTTTGGACTTCCTGGGATATTTCATATCCAGAGAGTTTGTCCTGTGATGCTTTTAGCAAGATGGGGGAATATATGTCTCATGGAATTAATAATTAGGAGAGCAGCAAAGCTTTTAAAGAGCAGTGACACCCAGATCAACCTGCTGTATGGTAGCAAACAAAAAGGGGGTGTTTGTCAGAAATTTTTTATATACCCTGAGGCATCACTGAGAGTGGTTTTCAAGAGTCAGGGGACCTTTTATTTGCATATTCTCCAGTTATTAAAAGGCTATGGTTACAAGTGATCTTCCTTTGTTCCCTCCATGGGTTATTGCTCCCTAAGCCATGAACTATATATTCGTTGTTGAAGGAACAGAAAGATGTCCTAGTTAATGTGATACTTTCCACTCAGACTTTCTTTCCAAAACTCTGATTTTCCAGAGCAGCAAACTTCGCCAAAGCATGATGGCCCTCCATACACCAGCTCCACGAAGGCTGGTTTTCACAGCTGAATCAATTCTTTCCCTATCACCACAACAGCAGCTCAGGAATTCCACATATGAGCTTAAAAATGGCTCATCAATAACCAGATGGGCCCTGAGGATCAAAGACCAGTGAGTGCAGACACACTGTTGCCCTTCTTTGCCCTTCAGCCATTGCTGGGGTTCAGCCTGTGGTTGTCTGAAGCTTGTTTCTGCAGCAGTCTCACCAGGTCATTAAGGTGGAGCAATTTGGGGGTGCTCAGCTGTGCCAGGACTGGCTGCTCCTTGCTCCCTATGCTTGCACCTGACTCTGCTCTTCTCCTGCTTTTCCTGCACCAGCTCTGGAGCTTGTTGACTCCCATGTGGGCTCGCTCATGAGTCAAAACCAAAGCACAATTTTCAGGAGGTTCCATGAACTTGGAGGGCCAGGAGAGCCCAGAAGGTGCAAGAGTGGGTGGCTAGATGGGAATGGGAAGGCAACAAGAGAACAAGGGGCAATGCCAGCCCTAGGGCAGCCTGATTGATGGGTTCCCTGAGCCATCCCCCCAAAAAACTCATACACTCCTGAGCGAGGTCAGGGAGTCAGTGTATTTGGCAGCTGCACTGAGGAGCAGCTGGACACAGGTCTCCAGGAGGATTTAATATTCCCTTATTCTCTCTGACTTTGATTTAACCATGGGCTGTGATGCTTTAAGTACCAGATATTAATTAGAAGTGGTAGTAGGTCCCAAAGGGACCACACTCCAGATCTTCTCACCATTCCTAGTTTGACTTATTTCAGGTTACTACTCTGAAACATTATTTATGCACCCAGGAGCCTGACATTTATAAGGCTTAACTATATTTGCAAATAACTAATGGCTGTCAGTGAGGAGTACCACTCTGCTGAGGTGGAAAATAGCTTGCCCATGAGTAAAACACAGCCAAGTACATTGGATGTTTTCTGCAGCACTTCCTTAAGGCAGGCAGTTATCTTGTCCCTTCTTTGGTATCTCACCTAAACAGGCACAAAGTGATAATGTTTTATGGAGGGTCTCACCAGGATGGCAGCCTTGGAGAAGTGAATCACTTTGGGCTTGAGCTGGAACTTCACTCTGAGCTCTGATCCTCTGGAAGGGAAGTGGAGAAGTGGGACAAATGCTCTTTTGGCTTCTCTGGCCTTCAAAACCCTTCTGGCAGTGGTTGATTCAGGACAATGCAATGGCACAAAGTGGGGGGAACACTCATTTCAGGCAGAATTGTTAGGTACCTATGAGTGGCTGGGACATCCCATTTGGCACAAGCAGAGATGGAAGTTATTTGTGGGTAGCAGGGCAGCTTTGTATTAAGACAGAAAAAGAAGACATAATAGGAATTTTAAAAGTATCTAGGGGGAATTTCAAGTTGGGATTTTTTTTCCAGACTACATGTAGTAAATTTTTGTCCTAGCAAACTTTCTCTGCATTTGCTCTGATTTTAGTTCCTCTAATTCTTCTCATTCTCTTACTCTCCCCAGGCAGTATCAGTCTGGTGTTATGTGTGCCCTGACAGAATATGAATACACGTGTGTTGCCTGTAGTGACTCTCACTGTGTGACTCACAGCACTTGCAATTTGGGCCCGCTTCTATTTTTAGAATAAAAAAAGAATATCTAGGATCATTGGACTTTAAAATCATCCAAAAGGTAAAAAGAGGCCATCTGACGGGGGTGTAACTGCTGGTTGCCTCTATGAAGTCTTAGCAACCCTGTTGATTTACCTCATACCAGACTTTCTATATATAGTACATGGACAATAGAGTTCACTCAGTGGGATACGTGAGGTTTCCTCCTATATGACATAAGTACAGTGCAAAAATATCTCAAAAGGCAAATATATTCATGTTTTATAACCTTCTCTCCTTGATTTGTTTCTGAGTAAAAGAGCTTGGTGTTTTGACAGCTGAATTTTTTTTGTCTAAGAGGAAATACGTTTGACAGAAATTCTTCACCCGCTTGGTTTTGACTGCTTTTAAACCATATATATGGTATTAGTTTTCTTCTCATCTACCATTTTCACAACTCTTCCATACCTCCATGGTGTGCTATCAGACCCTGCATGACAAAAGTAAACTGTGTCACCCCCTTGCTTGGTGGCACTTTTGGTGAGCACAGGGAGAGTTGAGTTTGGGAGCAAAATCTCCAAGGCTTGCCATGGGCTGAGTCTGGTAAGACCATAGACCTTGAGGTTAATGACCCAGATTCACTAGATTCACTGTTCAAAATTGTACTTGTACATTAGGTGTTCCTGCTGATCCCATTCCTACCTCTGTACCTGCTCAGTGTGCCACTGATCCCTCCTTCTGCCAGTCACCCTTATTTTCCTCCTTTCAAAGTGTTTTGTCCTGCACTCACTGCCTCACTGTTGATGCTCTCTTGCTGTCCTCCCTGTTGGCTGTCTTCGTGTCACAGAATGTGCAAGACAGGCACAACAGGAGAGGTTATAATGTGGAAAATTTAGAAATTTCCATTAAGGTGTTTTTTCCTTCTAAATTGGCTGCACAAACATTTTCCACTGGCACTGTGGACTCACACTGGAGAGTTGGGGAGACCATGGGGATATGGCAAGTGCTGTGAGAGAAAGACCCATGCAGTGCACAATGGATGATGGTTTTAACAGAGCTGCAGGAATTCAAACACTCTTCATGAATATTCATAGGAAATTGAAAGCTGTTTAACCTGGCTCTCACATCTGTCTGGTGGGAGCACTTCAGTGCTTATGTGTTGCTCGTATGACTACCTGCAAGACGTGAATTTTTAACCTGACTGCTCAGGATGTGAGGGAAATCTAATATGAAACAGTACACTTGGTTGTGAAATTTGCAATTCGTTTTCTGCCAGTATGCTGCACAAATCAGCTAATCAAGGAACACCACAGGACTGAACCAAGCAACAGAGTGTGAATTTGCAAACATTTGCCATTCCCAAAAGATCTGTAGGCCAAGAGATTTTTGTTGAAGAAAGCCCTAAATAATATCAAATAATAAATTAGAAAATTGCATGACCTCCACTGACAATTCATAACAGAAAGGGCAAGTGAGATTCGTGGCAAAAAGTACTTGCTGAGCTCCTGAAGAAAACAGGGAAATTGTTCCTCAGCACAGTGAATCAATCTGATGTAGTTTGCTTCACTATCTGCTGCACATTGATGGAATGATGGGAGATTTGGAGTCACTTCTGACAGGCTCTCAGATGAATGGGTATTTGGTCCAGGCAGAAGTTTTTCTAAGTGGCCAGTTTGTCCGGGATAGTTTTGAGAGCAGATTAAGTTTTGGAGCACGGGATTTGTGTCATATTTTACAGTTGAAAATGCCTGAAACATTAACCTCCTTCTGCTGCACAATTTGGCTTTGCATTTTGCCCTATCTGGAGCCCTGTGTTCAGCCTCATTCCCTGAGCACCATGGTCTGTATTTCCATTGCATCATTACCACACTAGCCTTGTTGCATTGCCCACTTCCCAGAGATGTTGAGGGATTTGCCCAAGTCTCCCAAAGAAGTCTGGGCATAGGTTGAGTGCAGTCTCACACCTCCTCATGGTTTTACCCCTTCAGACCCTTCTCTCAGAGAGGCACTGAAGTAAAAAAAGTAAAATTGTCTAAGCTTCTGGACAAAAGTGAGATAGAGAAGAAAAACCATATACTTGATTTCCACGTGCATTGCTCATTTCTGGCACAGATTTCATATCTCTGCATAATAACTCTTTGATCCATATTGCAAACTGCTACAACAATTTCTTTGGAAGAAAGTTTTTACTGTTATCTTTATGTACTCAGTAAAGTACATAACATGGGTTGAAATGATTTCCTCTCAAATTTGCAATACAAAGTAATGCAGTTAACTGAAAAGTTCTTGCTTGGATCAAATGGGGAATATTTATGTTTCTTAAAAGCAATTCCTGATCCAATATTGCTTCTTTTTGGCACAACCAACATTCACTTAGATTGAATGCATTTAACACTTTTGTTGTTAAATTGTCATTGGCGTTTTGTTTTCAAATTAATTATATATAACACGACCTATTTGCAATGCAGTATAACACATTGAAGTTCTCCTTAAAGAGAAAATTAGTTAGGATGAGTAAATTCAAATTACATAGTAAGTCCCTGTTATATAGGAATTCTTTTTCTGATGAAGATTTAATGAAAAAATCAGTCTAACAGAATTGGTGAAGTTGTGAGCTTTTGACAACAGCATTGTAAAGTATCCTTAGTGACATCCACGTTAAAGTAGATTTAAAATGGTATCATAACCTTAATTTTAAAATTTAGCACAGCAAGTGACTCTATTCCTCTTGCTGCAAGATATGACTCTCAGCTTCTTTAAGTGCATTTTTAATGGGTCCTGTGAGAAGCATTTCCACAAGCCGAACATTTTATTGTTACTAAATACCACTCACTCTGAAGTCTCTCTGTTGTTTGGAAATGAAACTTTAATGAATAAGTTGAAACAATTCATCAGCCCAGGGAACATCACACTCAGATCAAACACACCAAATGATAAGGGCTCTGCATAAACATGGAAATATGATTTTCAATTATTATGTTCCTGCTGCTCATCCTGGCGAGGGTCACACGCACTCAAAACCAGGAACTCACGGCCCAGCCCTCCCCAGAGCCCCATGCAGACCCCACTGCCCTGTCTGGCCACGCAGACCTGACTCTCATGTTCAGACATTTTCTTGTCTAGTGATGCTAAATAGGCACGTCATTAAAAAGTACATGGGGCTTCTAACTTTGCCTATAACCTCTTGGACTTCTGGCAGGGGAGAAGCAAGCTTTTTCAAGGGGAAGCCTTCCTGTTATCCTAGCGAGCATTCATTCTGCTCCTCAGCCCTTGCTCACAGCCCTTTCAGCATCCACCTAAACGTTGTGTACATCCTTCCCCACACTGCTTTCTCAGGGGGAGGAGGGTGTCAGGCAGTGACACGGGAGGAAATTGTGCTTTTTTCTGTCTGAAACTACATTTCTCGTCCAGCAAAACAATGCCAACAGTGCAGAGAAAGCTTTGATTATGCAAAATGGATGGACACATCACGCCTTCTTTTGCAATAGGTTATAACCTAAGAAGTCCCTCACCCGGAAAATTCCTCCCACCACCTTCCCCCGCGAATGTTTTCCCCCTTTCAAATGACATCGGTGATACTCCAGACACATTTTACACGTTAATAGCATGTCTTCCCTCATCTTACAGGCTCCATAGCTTTCCTCTTCCCCTTTTATTTTAGGGCAGCTTCCCCGCCTCCCTTCTCCCATCTCAGAAACAGCCCGGCTGGCTCGGTAGAAAGGGAGCAAAGTGTTTTCTTGCATGACCTCTATGTATTTCACTCCGCGGGAAGAACAACGTGGAATGCACACTCAGCAGGCAGCGAGGTTTGAGCCAGCTTGTCCTGGAGGCATTTCTGCCATAAAACACAGGACTATCCACAGCATATCCACCCCCGGCTGTCCCCCCATCCCTGCGACCCCTCCCCAGGGCTGCCGCCGCACCTGGCTGCGCTCGCAAAGCCGGGGAGCGCAGCACCAACAGCGGGCACCAAACAGCAACAGCTCCCTTTGTTTCCCATGCAAATCCTACCTCCGATAGTTGTCACATCTTCCTCCCAGGCGAAGCCTAATTATTAACAAACAGAGATCCAGCGGAATCCTCCGAACTGCCACCGATTGTTAAGTGCTGTCATCGTTCCCTCCCGGTGCTTAAACCTTTTTGGACCATTAATGTCACAACCCCTGCTAACTCATCGCTTAGTACTCGCTGCTCAAAATGTCTGAAATAGTTTGGAAGGATAATAGGAATGACGGGCACACTAGACAGCCATGCTTGAAATTAGTTTTCTCCAGCTGACTTAAGGCTGTTTCGTAGTGCTTTTAGGCACGCACTCCGTAAGGTTTAGTAACCTAGGCTAGACATGCCATTCCTGCTTTTATTCAGGGCTGTAATAGGATGGCTGCTAGGAATGCAGCGATAGGTCTAACTCCATTCATCCCTCCGTAGTTCTTAAACCTCCCTGAAACAGCTTCAGTCATCCTTAAACTTACTGAGGCTACTGTTTCTGCAGAGCAGGCTTTCACACATTGTTTTGAAACTAAAGAGAAAATCCCTCCCGGGAATGGAAGGTGCCGTAGCTCTCCTGGCTGATGCGAACAGCGAGAGGAGCCGGCAGCATCCGCCCCCGCCGCAAGCTGAGGCTGGCGCAGGACTTAGTGGAAGTACTGATTGGAAGCTGAAAGTTCTTAAAACTCTGTGAGGCAGCTGTGGCACAAAGGGAACGAGGGGGGTGTAGGGACCGTGCTGTGCTTTGTATGCACAGAGTCACAGATGTACGCTATGCTTCTCAAAGGGCAAAGCATGGTTTGCAGGTGGCAGGGACTCGCAATCTAAATTCTAAGTAAGCAGCACCTGGGATGATGCTGGGCGGAAGAAATGAGACGGATGCACAGCATTCGAGGTGCCTGTGATGTGGGGAAGGGAGGTGGTGAGAGATGCTACAGGACACTGCTGGTTTCAGGAAAAGCTGTGCTAATCACCAAATCCCACCCTTGCACTGCTGGTTTCAGAAAAGCTGTGCTAATCTCCAAATCCCACCCTTGTGCTCCACGGAGATCTTGGAGCCGCTTTCTTCTTGGTGGTCAGTTAATGACCAGCCCAGGTCAAGATGCAGAAAGGCTTGTCAACATCTGCTGTCGCTGGTGTTGCTGATCTCGGTGTGGTCCCTAGTGGACAAAGGTAAGAGCCACCAGCACAGACGTGTCTCTGCCAGCAGCAGTGGCACACATGGGCTGAAGGACTGGAGAGGCACCCTGGAGCCAAGTGGGGAGTTAGTTCTGCTGCTTGTTCCACATTTGCCTGTTTTTTTAGTTACCACCTGGTTCACAGCCCTTTGTTCTAGATGAAAATACCATTCAGGAGACTTCTCAGAAATTAATGGTGTTGGGAGAGATTAAGGAGGAAAGCAGATCACAGTGAAACCCCAGCTATGGCTGCCTCACACCCTGGGAAGGAAAGGGTTAGGATGGCACTAATGGCAGACTTGCTTTACCAAACAGCAAGTCAATGTTTGTGCATAGCCTGGGCCACTGGTCTCTCCTTCTGCATTGGCCTTCACTGAAACTGTGAGTGACAGCCAGCTTCTTGCAAGCCAGCCATAGATGGGGACATCTGGAGGGACCCACGAGCATGATGTTTGCTTCTGAATCAGTGCTGCTCCTAACAGAGCTGCCTTTGCTGTCTGTGATTCCTCATGCCCGTACTTGCAGTTGCTCTTGGACATCCTCCCTTTCCCTCTTTACCCACTGCTCCTTACACAGTCAGTGGGTTACAGGGAGGGCTCAAGGTTCCAGTTTTGTTTCTCAGTTTACAGTGGGATATTATTAGCACATCAAGCTTCTCCCAGAACTGGTGGCAGCAAAGGGGACTTAGAATTTTGTAGGCAGGAATTTCAAGGTGGGAGACTACATGCTGACTGAAAAATACCTGCTTTCTGAATAATTTAAAGAAATTTTTTTTTGCATCACCTATCTTGCATCTTTCATGTGCCCTTCATTCACCTTAAAGCAGAAAAGGTCAAGGGAAAAAAATAGTTCTCGTTGCCTCAAGAAATATATTTCTGTTTCAGTAAGGGTCCCACTGTGCCAAGGATTTGTAAGTGGGATGACACAGCAGTTCAAGAGACATAAGATTCTGGTTGGAGATACCCAGGTCTAGGAGTCCTGACTTTGTTGATCTTCTGAGAGATTTCAGTGCTGAACTGGACACAAGAATGTTCAGTGCCAGGTTAAAGCAGGTGATAGTTGCCACTCATGTTCACAGTTCCCCAGTTGTGTATTCAGTTGTTTAAGATTCATAAAAAGCTCCCCCAGCTCCCCTTCCTTCATGGACCTCTCTGCCAGGGTGATCCCAAAGGTCTCAGTCCTTCACAGTAAGTTAAAGTCACTCAGACTTGGGGGTCAGCAGGTGACAGCTGCCTGTGAGAGTTGTATGAATGGAGAGGAGAGGTTCTTACCTTGGGTGGTAATTGAAGGGGGAATAAACTGTTCAAGGTGTGCAGAGTAGGCAGGGAATCACCAGAAAGATCATCTGGGGCTGATCACCTAACATGATTCATTCTTAGGGAGACATTCCATGATACTCCCCCTTTCCTCTAATGTTTTTTTCTAATCACTGAGCAGCAGCAGCAGCTGCCATCAGTGATGGGACTGCTGTACTCCCTATCCTTACTGTGGCTCTATGCTGTTGTGTTTTTCTGGCACATCAATCTTCTCCTTGCTGGAAAGAAGATACAGGGAGCAGTAGAGTGGTGATCTGATCAGATATGCCAATTTTCTGTCTTCCTGGACTGCATGAATGTTGCAAAGTAGGGTTGTCCAGAGAAGGAGAGGGCTCACATGTGCTTTCACTCTGCCTTCCATCAGGAAAAATCCTACTCAGTAAGAGAGGTAATTGCTGCTCAGCTGTACAGCAGTGGACACCATTGGAGAAAACCCTTTGCTTGCAAAGGAGCTGGCAACAATTTAGAATGCTTTTTCTCTTTCTGAACAGCACTTACATAGGAAATGGCCAAGGAGGATGAAGGACAGGAGATATGCAGTTTGCATGCTGACAGTAAACCAAATAATATAATGAAAAGAGCAACTAATGCATAATTTCATTATAAGTCATCCTCATTATAATAGGAATTTGACAGATACATAACTAGAAAGTGTGACTCTCAGTTACAAACACACGTTTCTGCTTGTAAAAGAAAGGACATAATTGAAGCTTCAGGTTGCACGTACAATAACCTTTTCTCCTCCTGTGGTCACAAATTCTCTAGGAATAGTATATTTTGATGTTTCATACCTATCAGACAGCATTCCTTCTACCCACTTGCTGAGTCTTTTTGAAACAGCAGCAGGCAGCCTCACTAATCCATAGATACTCGGTGTGAATTGTGTATTAGAGGAATTGCAGGAATGATCTGTCCATGACTCTTCCGTGCTGGGTGTCTCTGTAGAGAGTCAGTGTTCAGTGTAGCATTAGCCTGGCAGGGCTGCAGGTGTGGTGTGCATGACTGGTAACAGGTTGTGTTCAGGATGTATAATCACTGTGTCAGTGAAAATTAGTCTAGCAGGAAAAAGGATCCTCCAGAAATGACCAAATTCTGTCGTGCACATCTAGATACTCTTAGGTGTTGTGGAGCCTGAACTCAGACCTGAGTTTTGCAGAGGGCAGCTATTCCTTAAAAAGGATGAGTCCAGTGTGGGGGAAGATAAATTCCTAACAATTATCTTCACAACAAGCATTAATCTCACTTCTGTCATTTAAATGAAAAATATCAAGAAACCCTGTTGATGTCAGTCCCCAGATTTACAGCTCTGCTTGGTTTTCCTTCTTTTTCCTGTGGCAGAACAGGCAGCACCTGTGTGAATGCAACCCTATGTTTGACCGGTCTTGAAGTCTTGTGCTGACAACCACAGGCCACCCAAGTGTTCATTTAACTGAGTTACATCACAATGACTGGCTAATCGCTTCCACATGCTGCTTGATTGTCCCCCTTTATATGCCAGCTCTGCCTTTTTCTTGCACAGCTCTTTTTGAGCCGCTTGCCTAAGAGAAAATAACTACATCTGGAGTGTTGTTAAATGACCCAGAAGCTGCTGTTTTGCAGGCTGACAGTGTTTGATGCAAATAGATGGCTTCTTGCTGTGAAAATCTCCTTGGTTGACAATCCATCGGGTACTTTCGATGAGAGTCGTCTGAATTAAAACACAGGCTCCTCTTTGTATATTCGCACTATCATTCCTACAGAACTGCTGGTATTAAATTCTTCCCGTGCAGTTTCAGTGGAGGCCTCTCTACTCCCCATTTGTGCAGCAGCTGCTGGTGCACATCGCTCCCTCTCTTTGCCTTCAGCTTTTGCCATCTGCCACCGTTAAGTTGCCCAGGTGTCGGAAATCTTCATGCTCTTCTCTGGCAAACATTATTCTGCCTTCCTCTTCACTAATTCAACCTTCGTTTATATGGAGGCTGATAGATCAGGATCAAACATCTGCTGCATTCCATACTTCACGGGGGCAGATGGGGAACAGAGCATGTATAGCTGCTGGCAAAAATAAAGGCTGGTTAACCCTTCCTTCCCTAACTTTCCTCCCCATTTTTGAGAGCTTACAGTTTTCCTGCACTTCTAGATGTGCCAATTATTTAATACTTGCCAGTTAGGATGTTACCTAGAGCAAATATATCCTAAAGCAGAGCTAATTTTCAGAAACATCAAAGCTTTCACATACTGCAACACGATCTAGTCCTGAGGTATTGAGGAGCAGCAGAGTTGGAACATATCTAAGACATATCTAAGTTATCAGCAAAGACACCAAAATAAACCTTTTTTCCTGTTTAGACTGCTTCTGCTGGTGCAAGCAGGGGCCACACCACCGACTTTATAATGTTTTCCACAGAGATACAAGTCAGGCATCCTTTGTGATTGCCTGCAGGGGAAATCCAGGCTCACTGATTATCTTTCGCAACAATGGGTGGTGTAAACTATTGAATTCTTTTGGTAGAGATGATGAAATTAAATGATTTCCAGTGTGCCCAATCCTCTTCAGCAAATCGCTGAAGATTGACTGCAACTTTGAACAGCAACAAACCGGAATTCTACAAAACAGGCTGCTTACACAATGATGCTTGCTGGGCCCAGGGACTGTTTCCTGCTTGAAGGGCTGGTAAAATATGTATCTGAGGATGCACACCCAGCTGCTGGGGACAGTCTCCAGTGTGATTGTTGGGTAATTCCAACAGGATTTCACACTTCGGCAATTTTACTCTCCTCAGCCTGGTTCTCAGTAACAGCACTTTCTCAGCCCAATATTGTGTGAGACTCTTGGGCAGAGATGGTTCCCTGCTCTGAGCAGTTCTGCTGAGCAGCAATTGCTGCCTGCTGCTTTCCCATTTGTTAAGCAATGGATTACTGCTCAGACATTTGTAGGCCACGTTGGTCTAAGCCCTGTGTGCAATTATGCGGATTTACTCCTCTCCTGGAATGCCGTGATCAGAGGCTGTTTCTCACTTGTTCAATGATTTCCCGAAGCACTGCTCCAATCGACACTGCTGTGATTTCCCTGCTTTGTGACAGATAAAGCATTGTGCTATTCACCTTTCACAGAAACACCAAATTGGCCACTTAGATGCTCACTGATTTTACACACAGTGCCTGGCTGTTTCTCCAACTCTTGATTGCTTTTTCTGTCCACACTTTCTTATTCCTATGTTAATATTACTTCTCCAGCAACTTTAGCCAGATATTGCTAGATAATTCTTTTGCTTTTTTTGCCACCTCCCTGCAAATCATTTGCTATGCAGAACTCTCCTTTCTTCAGGATTCAAGTATCTCCTTTAATCTGTTCTTCCTTTTATTCTTTACTCAGCTGCTGCTACCTTGCTTTGGTGGAATAGTCACTTGTCTGATGAAGCTGATGCTTCTATTTCTGTTCTCTCTCTTTTGAAAGGTCCTCTGCATCAGTGAGATACCTCTTTGGTTTCTTTGATGATTTGGTACTGTATACTGAGCTCTGCACTCCAGGAGTGAAAGATCCAGTTGTGGAGAGTGTGCAAAGGGGGAGGGAAAGGGGTTTTGCCATGCCCCAGTGAAGGAATTTTCAGTGAAGCAGGAACAGAAGCAGACAGGTAAATGGCCAGGCCAGGAGCAGGACTGTGGAGAGGCTGTTTTGTAGCACCGTGACTCAGTTTCCCCACTTGTAAATGAAGAATAATCCTCTGCCTTTATAAATTCTTTTGCGAGCTTTGCATGGGAACTGAAGAAGGATGACTGAAATTCAGTCTTGCTAAGCTTATATTGTTGCTGTCTTGCTGATGAACTTTAAATTCAGAAGAGCAAGGGCCTAAAACTGCCTGAGAAGCCTCCCCATTGTACAGGGTGTTTGGTGCTGTGTGATCACCCCCACCCACCCGTGAAGGCACAGAGTCTGATATCCTTTGGTTCTTCTGTCTGAGAACACCACAGACTCTCATGGGAGTTGCTGTGGGGGTGCAGGCCTGTTTGTAGGGTGAAGGAGGGTTCTGGTGGCAGTTTCACAGCAGCCAGGGAGCAGGAGGGACATTGCCTGGGCTGGATTCAAAGCCCAGCCTGTTTGGAGAAAACACCTGCTGGCAGGGACAGCAGGAACCTCACACAACATGCCACTTTTTAATTTTCCTGATCTATACTCTGCAGCAGGTGCTTAGAGTGACACATAAATCCACCAGCACAGGATTTATGGTTGTGAACACCAAATATTCACCAAAGCTCAAAATCTCCTCACAGTTCTCCTGTGGATTGACCAGAGGGATTTGATTATACTTACTGAAGCAGAGTTGTTTGGGATTTATACCACTGAGGACAACATTTGGTCCTAAACATACATTTCCACATATATATAGGTTTTGTACAAAGTTTTTCCTTCCCCGTAGAGAAAAGCTTACAGTGCCTGTACAAACCTGCCACCTCTTCCCCATCCCCACAGCAGCTGAGGACACAGGATGTGTTTATGAATAAATTAGTTGGGGAAAAATGGTATTTGGAAACCAAGCAGAAGCTTTCCAAGAGGAAATAGGCAGAATGATAAATTTTTGCTTTTAAGACAAGCCACAGGAATAGTCCTTTGGCATAAACACACATTTTTTAATTGATAAAACTGATCTCTCTTTCCCACCCTCTCTGACAAATTTTTCAATTCTGCATATGCAAAAATATCAATGTATCATCAAAAGCTGAAGTGGACTCCAGAGTAATTTAGACAATCAGTTATCTCTGGTTTTAATTACCTAATGGTGTTTGTTTACATCCACTTGAAATGATTCTATACTCATTATGGGTATTGAAGTAATGTTTCATTATTTCTCCACTTTTGTGAGCTTTTAAAACAACAACAACAACAACAAAAAAGGAACAAGCTGTCCACAGATATACCTGTAATCTGACCTTTCCTCTGCTCCGAAAAGTTTTAAGAAGATTATTTAAGTTTTTGTGTCTGTACTTGCTCTATTTTTGGAGTCTTAGAAGTAACCTTGACTTGAAATTTGGCCTCTGAGAGAGGCACAGAAGATGCATTACAAGCTGTGTAGTTCATCCCTACTGGGATGAGGGGCCATATCCTCACTGCATGAGAATTTCTCCAACAATACACAGACCCCAGTTGCAGCAGCTCCCAGACAGAGCTTCACACCACAGACACCAGTGATGTTTTAATGGGGGGGATAAAACAGACCTGGAAAAACAGTCTCAGGAAGTCTGTACTTCTGCAACTAATGTCCCAACTGCATTGTGGCCAGGATGCATTTGGGCCTCAGCTGCCTGTGTTTAAGGATAAAGGCACTCTGATGTGCCTCACAGGCACACACAGGCTCACCCTTGGCTCACTCCTCTAATCCCCTCTCCTCCCACCCACAGCCACTGTAGGAAGGATGCTTTTCTCTACTTGATTTCCCTGCTCAGATTTCAAATGCCTCTTGGTGCAGTAAATGAGTGAAAAAACCCAGTCCCTGGAAATGCAATACCCTTTGGGGGAGGCATGATGGATCTGGTAGTGCAGGAACAAACATCCCCAGGGTCTTGTTTATCTCACACACCGTGTCTATTTACCTGGATTTTTTCCCCTCAGAGTCACTATTATTTTTGCACAGATGACTAAAACAACTCTCCCCCTTCTTGCCTCGATGCTCACTGGCTCCTGCTTGCTCTCCTGGTAGTCCCAGCTGGATCTTTAACCCCTGTGAGGCTGGTGGGCTTGAGCAGGGCTCAACCCCCAGCGGCCAGCTCCACTGTAATCCCTCAGGAAAGCAAAGGCAACTCCTTGGAGTGTCTGCCTGGCTCTCTAGACAGACTGTGCTATTTGCAGAGTAGAGGGGAATAACAGATCCTCAGATGTCTCCCCAAATCTAACTTGGGTGAATCCACCAAACAAGCAAAGAACCTCTGTCCCTCTTGGTCTGATGTAGAACCTCTGTTCTGATCAGTTTTAGTGGGATATGAAGGGTCAGGAAGCCCATGTGAGCAGGGAGGTCTCTGAAGCTGTGAAGACTGTGGCAGGCACCTGTCGAGTGTGAAAGATGCTCCCTGGTCTGGAGCCCTGGTTTCCTCTGTCCTTGCAGATGTGTGTGGATGTGATGGGCATTGTGTGGTGTAGCTGTTGCAAAGGAGCCCTGACAGGATGTTGGGGATGACAGAGAGGGCCCTGGAGTGTGAAGCACCCTGTGATGGGGATTTGTTTTCCCAGGCTTCCCTCCTGAGGCTGGCACAGCCTTTCCCAGCAGAGCTTTCCCACTGGAACGTCCCCAGACTGTGGGGTATGAGAGGCTCAATGCCTTACACCAGTGATGGGCTCCCGCCTTCCCAGAGCCTGCAGGATTTGAAATATCTGTGTGAGAGGCACTTCCAAACAGGAGCCACTGGCCCGTTTGGGAGGTAGAGCAGGGCCCTTGTGGGCAGTAGTGTGTGTGTGTGTGTGTGTGTGTGTGTGGGCAGCCAGCAGCATTTGTGGTGCCATCATCCCTCCTGCCCTCTTGTCTCTGTTAGAAAGCTCAGGCAGAACCAAAATGGGGGCTGCAGTTGTATTTGAGGCCAGAGATACTTCAGTGTTTGTCAAGATAGGATTTCAAGACAGAAGGAATCCAAATTTAACCTATCAAAGAGGTAAAGAAATGGTGACATGATTAATCTCTCAGCTCGGCCTGTGTAAATACAGAGCAACTCCCCGGCAGTGGATGGAGATGCTCCCACCTGTGCCAGTGTCAGGCAGGATTTGGCATGGCTGAATGCAGGATAGCATGAAGGAGCATTGATGTGGAGCCAAACAGGAACCCAGTGTTACTGGATTGATTGCAAGGGATGTCTCTCCCCCACACCACAATGAGGAGTATGTGTCTGGGTCCAAAAGCAGATGTGCTTTCTCTGTCCTCTCCCTTGCAGAGAAAACCATCGTGTGCGTTGATTACTTTGGCCAGCTCAGTCCTTTCAGGGTTCTTTTCCAGGGACTGCTCTATTGTGTCAAGAGCAGTGCAGCCACTGAACAAAAAGACATTGGACATTGTGTGCCCAATGTTATTTATGTGCTTTATTTCAGTAACCCTCAGTATTTTAATTACTAGAATATTCCTTGGAATATCTGACCTGAGGAAATTTCATGTCATTAATTTTTAGTATAGCTGTTTCTAATGACATAGAGGATCAAGATTCTACATTTATGTACTTGGTACTTGGAATATATATATATATTCTCTACTGTATAAGTAGTACTGTCTACTCTAATTTCTGTCTCAAGATATACAAATGCATTTTGCTTTGAAAAACTTCAGTCCTGACATTAGATTTTTCTCCAGAGATCTTTTGTCCATTAAATAATAACAGTCAATAATATTTGACTACGATGGGAGAACCATCTAAATGTAAGTATGAGCCCTGTTACTGTCAAGCAATATAGTTTTACAAAGGAAGTCTTAAACTTTCCTGAAGCTCTTCCAATTTCAGTGGTTTGACATGAATATAAAGGAGAAGGAAATTTCCCCCTTTGCTGGCATCCGATTTCTGAGTCGGATTAACAATACAAGAGATTTTTTCCTTGCACAATCAAATTTGTTAAAATTTCCTTATTAGGTCCATAAAACTGTTTTGTGAAACAGAAAATAGGTTGGGGATTTTTGCCACTGAGTTCAAATTTGTCTGAACTTTCAACTGGACTCTGGTATCATATTAGAGCCTGTCTTTGATAATAATCATGTTTGAATTTCATTACTTTCTCTTCTAATTCCAGTCACCGACCATTTTAGTTTTTTCCAATAGCAGTACGGGGTAAATTACCCATGTAAGGCTGTTTAAGATGGTCCTAGAACAGCTCAAGTGAAATGCCCTCATTTTTCTTAATTTTCATTAACTTGCCATCTTTATTGTGTGTGCAGTATAAACACTTAGTAAAAATACCTTACTGCAGACCTGCACATTCTGGCTTGGAGATCTGTCTCAGTAGCTACTGGAACAGTCCCAGTGGATACTAAAACTGAGAGGAGGGAATGCAGAGCCCTGGCCAAGGGCTGTGCTGATCAGAGCAGTAGAGGAGCAAGCAACGAATGATAGACTCTTTCTCAGGCATGAGGACATGAAAAAGAATCATAAAGGTGTGANTCCTCTGCCCCCATCTTCCTCCCTCACAACCTGCACATCTGTGGGTTGATGATCTGTTCAGGGCTTCCTCACAGACCAGAGCTTTGACAAGCTGGCACTGCAATCACATCTGGTCATCCTGAGGGGGAGTAACATCACGAAAATTAGGTTTCAGGGAGAAAAGTGAAAAAGCTGTCCTTGACTGAGGCAAGAACAAGGAGTTCTCAGTGGGTAGGATGAAGGGAGGAGGGGAAACAGGGAGAGAAAATATATTAATATGGATAACTTGGTAACATAAATTTAGCACATAGGAGCCCACCAGGTCCCCAAACCCAGGTCCTTTTTCATGAGTGATCAAAGGATATTGAAATGCCTAAAAATTAGATCTCCAGCCAGAAGGCTGTAAACATCTAATAGCCCATTACCTGCACCATCCAGAAGCCTTTGGATCAAACCCAAACAAAACACATGTAATAGTCACAATTTTATTTTCATTTCTAATCACCTGCTTCTATGCACTTTCAAATTCTCTGGCCTCTTTTAGGGAAGAGATTTCCTCACTACCATAGGAAAAGATTCAGCATTTTGTTTTCACAGGCCTCGTGAAAATCCAGGTCTTACATTATTTTTCTTGAACTTGGTCTGCTTGGCTCCTAAACCCATGAGTCTGTACTTTGACACTGTAAAAGCATGATTTCAAACCTCTTTTGATTTGAAGAATGTAAAAAAGCTCAAACATTTTTTTAAAAAAGGTAGAAAGGCCAGTAATAGATGTTAGGTGCTATTCTGCTGTGGCTTTGCTAGAGCCAGTTTGTATAGAATGTGGCTCAGATGGGGCACTGTAACTGTCACCCTTTTGTCACTGTTCCTGTCACCCCTTTGTGTAGTATTAGCTTAGTGTATTTTTTAAAGGAAAAGGATGATCTATGTGACTAAAGGCTGGTTTGTCTGACCTCAAAGTTATACAAAGCATTAGGAAGTAAAAGGGCTTCTTTCTGAAGGAAAGAATGCAGCAAAGCTTTACCCAAGCAATGTTGTGTCAGATGCATTTGATGATTTTATTTGATAGGATAATTGATTTTCTTAACAAAAGCAGTGCAGTAGATCTAATCTCTCTGGTTTTCTACAGTGTATTTGACATGGTGACAAGATTAGTCAAACTGCAGAAAACAGAGATCAGTGGAATTGTGCAGGAAATGTCTGGAGAGTATGTTTTGGGAAAGTTTGGAGCATAGTGGTGACCCTGGTGTCCCTTTTGGGTTGGTGGGGGAGATTGACTGCATTTATAATTTTAATTTTCCTGACACAAAAGGAGACACTTCAAAATTTGTGGCTGACGTGAAGTCAGGGTGGATAATCACAATAGTGGAGGTTCAGAAAACTATTAAAAAAATGGGAAAGACTTGAAGGCTTCAGCAAGAGAGGTGGAAGTGTGAAGAAGGATGTGATCATATGAAGGGCAAGGCAGGGCACTGAGGGAATCCTGACATGCACAATTTCTGCGAAATGGGGTTTATGCTTTCAAAATGATAGAGGTAAAAGGGAAGTCAGATGTTCTGGCATTCCCCAAGAGACTATGATGATGCATCAGACATCCACTGTGAACATCCCTGCTCCAGGGCTTGATGAGATCTTACCTGGGACACCAGGCAGTCAGTCCTGGCACAGAAACTCAGAAAAGGTCTATTAAAACAAGAAGCAGCTGCAGAGAAGTGAAGCAAATGCAGCCTTTCCTTTCTATGGCTTTGAGAGAGGTCATTGCTGTCTACAAATGCAGCTGGGAGGAGGGCTAATGCTGGATGGGTGGGAAGAGCTATTTCAACTCAAAACAGCATTGAGACAAGAACAAATAGATAGAAGGCTGGAAATTTTGGGAAGATTCCCAGCCATCAGAAGAATAAGGCATTAAATTAGTCCTCTTGACAAAGAGGTGGAGGTAAAGAAAATAAACTATGTAAACTAGGTAAAAACCAGTTTTATGATAACAGCTTCACTGCTGGATGAAGGGGATCTTATGAAATGATGGCCTGTGACTGCAGGCAATTGGGCTCAATGGTGCAGAACCTTCTCCCAGCCCTCTGTTTTTTTGCTCCTGTCAGGAGATCGCCAGTTTTGCAGTGATCCTGTGAAATCCTGTGCCTTGCAAGGCAGCATCTGAGGAGAGCACAGAAAAGAGGCTTTGCACCAGTCAGGAACACAGACAATACATACTGAAGGCCAGCTCTGCGACACCATGTGTGAATATCCCTGGTGTGCACGTTTGTGAGTGTCAGCATCTTTATGGCCTCTGGATGAAGGAAGCAGCTTTCCCTGAGCTGGGCACTCCAGCCAGGCAGGACAGAGCTTGGCAGGCACAGCAGAGCAGCTGCTCTCTTGTTCTCACCCCGCAGGAAAAATGGTCAGAATCCCTTGTAACTGAGGGAGTCATGACCTGTGACTGAAACTTTTATCTAAATCCTGAAAATAGAACTGGTCTGATCCTCAGCTCCCAGGAAACAGCAGCAGCAGCCGCAGGAGGAGCAGGCAGGCATCAGCTCAGCATTGCCAGCTCTTGTCCGCTTTCCCCTCGTCAGTCAGTCCCTCACTAGTGACCCCCAGCTCTTGCTGCTTTGCTCAGGGAGCAGCACTCGACCCAGCCACTGGGTCCCTGGGAGGTCCCTGGTGGCATGGCCAGGTGCAGTGAGCCTTGCTGCAGGCAGGGCTGCTGCTCTGCTGCAGTGCTGCTCACAGCCCAGTGCTCACAGGACTCGCAGGCTCCTGCAGAGTCAGCAGCTCGCTGCACACCCAGCCTGAGTGCACCGAGCCCTGCAGGGCTGTGACAGCCCAGGCCTGGCCTCCTGCTAATCTCACCAAGGCACAGGGATGTGAGGGCCAGCTCAGGGCTGTGCTGGTGCATGACATATGTCATGAGGCTGCCCTGGTACTTTGGCTGGGCTTGCTCATATCTGTTGGAAAATGCCATAGCTCTGTGCCGGAGTGATGCTTCTCAGCAGAATGACACCATTCTCAGGGGGAAATGTTCTCCTTCTACTGGCACAAAGTAGATGTCTCTTTAGCTCATGTAAAGCAGGCTAGCTGGGAAACAGCATGGCTAAGATGTCATGTTACCCACGAAAGTACCTCTTGACACATTTTCAGAGGAGTGACTGAAGCAGCAACATTGCTAGTCAGGGAATTGTTCTTGTCTGAGCAAACATCTCCTCAGTTTCCCCTTTCTGAGGGAAGAGCAGGGGCAGGCACTGATCCCTTCCCTTTGGTGAGCAGCAGTAGGACCCAAGGGAATGGCTGGAGCTGCATCAGGGGAGGTTTTGGTTGTACATCAGGAAAACATTCTTTACCTACTAGAGGGTGGTCAGGAAATGAACAGGCTCCCCAGCAAAGTGGTCACAGCCTCAAGGCTTCCAGATCTCCAAGAGCATTTGGACAAGGCTCTCAGGCACAGGGTGTGGCTCTTGGAGTGTCCAGTGCAGGGCCAGGAATTGGACTCGATGATCCTTGTGGGTCCCCTCCAACTTAAGACATCCTGTGATTCTGTATTAAAACTCATCCTGCAACAGATCCTGCCTTCTGAGCATGAAGGCACTTGCAAAGTCCATGAAGTTACCATAACATTCAAGTCAGAAAGCAAAAGGGACTCTGTTCCTGCAAATGTCTGAATGTTTTCTTTTATAATGGCCATGAAGATTAAGTGCACCTTGTCCAGGTGGTATTGTCTGAAATGGAAACAAGTGTGTGTGTGTGTGTGTGTGTGAGTGTCCAGATACTGTATGCATTTGAGAAATCCTGGTACTTCAGGAGAGAAACATGAATTTCTGGGAAGGTTCTTAATGTCACAGGGTTAAAAATGGGAAAATAAGCCTGACCAAAAGTAAAAACCTTGAACCAAACCTCCCTTCTTTTGGTGCTGTGTGGTACCTAATAGAGTTTCTCCAGCAGAGAAATCTTCTCTGTAGTCCTTTGTAGCTGGTGCTGATATGTCCACAGCTTCTCCTTTTTTTTTTTCTTTTTTCCCCCCCCAGAGGAACTGAAAAGACTGTGTCAAATAAAAAGCACAAACCTTGTCTTTGACAAAAATAGCAGAGAGAAGAATTAAAAAGACCCAGAGGACAGAAAATTAGTGTTTAAAAGAAGGGAAAAAAATAGATACAGGCTCATTCTTCAGCTTGACTGAGTTGAGTTTTGGCTTCCATTTTCTTGTATTCTCTGTATGAAAATCAGCATTTCTTAGACTCAGAGGTTCACTGCTGAGTCTGCTACCACCATTAAGAATGCAGACACCTTGAGGCAGCTCCTGCAGCCCCCGAGTTATGCAAGGAAGAGACTTGCCCTCCTGAAACTACCTGAGATTTTCTTCCAGTGATGAGCTTCTCTAGAGAAACACTCTTCAGAAAGTACCCATTACAGAAATTGCTGTAGGCTTGTGAATACTCTTTGGAGTTACTCTGGTGATGAAGGATTCATTGCCCTCTTTTGTCAGTGACAGACTGATACTTTCCCCCAGCTTACTCCCAAGGAGAATGCAGCTACAGAGATGGACTGTCAGCCATAGTCTGTCACTGCTGGATGTGCTGTTGGATTCTTGGGCATTCCTTGTGTTTCTGTTTGCTCCTTTGTAAAGCAAGTATTTTTCCTGATGCTGAAGATGTTTGTAAAACCAGGTGGTGTCCATGGAGTGCTCTGCATTCCCTGACTCCACTGGAGAGGATGGAGTGCTGCTACTCAAACCCAAGGTCATACTGACCTTGATTGCTGCACGTGACTAAGCCACCCTTTTTTTTCTTGCTGTTAAAATAGATGCACTGAGAACAGTTCACTCACTCCTGACATTTCTGCAGATTCCCTTTTACTCTGAGCGCTTTCTTCAAGTCAAATGGTGAAATTGTAAGAGGTTTCTGTGCATCCAGTGGATGCCTCAGAGTGAGAGGAAGCCAGCAAAGGTATCACCACAGCAGACAGAAACTGCCCGAACTCAGCTATTACAGAAGACTTTTCCCCATCACCTCATCTGAGCACCAAACAGCTGAGAAGTAATTATGCCTAATGTTCCCTGATCTCTTCCCTCTCTGCACATGGCAGGATATTCTGTTTCTGAAACATTCGCCTCATGGCCATGGCATTTGGCCTGTAGCAGGGAGGTTGAGTCCAGCCCCAGAATGTCTAAAACATTTTCTTCTAATAGATGGCTCACCATAAGCTGGAAATGCGTCACACACCAGCCAGTTATTTCCACATCATAAACTCCTAATGCTTCTTTAGACTGATGGGGTTTAGTATTTGCTAAGACCTGGAAACATGCCAAATATTCTTCCATGCATGACGCTTCTTTTATTTCAGTCACTGCTGAGTTAATCGTTGGGTATTTCTGGTGCTTGAAAGCCCCTCCATTTGCTCCCGGGTATGAGCTTAAAGCTGCTCCACAGCTCGCAGTGTTCTGCCTAACAGGGACAGAAAACATTTGTGCTGAGATCTGCCCTCCCACCCTGGCCATGGGGTTTGCACTGCAGGCGTTCCCAGGACTGCAGGGAATTCCTGGGGCTGGGACCTGAGCTGTCCTCACAATCCAGGTTTCCACTCAATGAACTCCTAGATATTTTCTTCAAGCTCTGCATGCCACTAATCCTATTCCCCGCCTTCTCTGCTTTTTTTCCTCTTCCACCAACCTTGCCCACTAAAATCCCAGTAGGTCTGGGAAGTTCAGCTTATCAGCGTTCGCTGGAAGGAGAGGTATTTGGGAGGGCAGTGAGAATAAATGCACATTTTCAGTGATGGCTTGACTTCTGTGCTCAGATCTCTGGTGATCCCGTTGGGATGCAATTGACTGTTAGTCCTAAGAACCAAAAGGCAATTCCTTTCCATTAATCACTCTGCTAGCTGGCTTTTAATGGTCTTATCGACACACTTTCTTGTCTGCGGAATGTTCCATCTTTGAAGTGCTCTGCCTGCTCACACACCTCCCTCTTTAATTTGTTCCTTCTATGGCAATGCTGGCAACTGCAGAATTTCCTCTTTTCCCCACAGACTCCAAGTCTGATGTGCTTCCCAGATTCTCCAGCTGCTCAACACTGGTTAAGACTGTGCCAACTCATCAGATAACTCATTTATTCCCCCTCCACTCCCTCCCCCTCCCCAAGAGGTTTGTATGTACAAATCTTCAGGCATAAAAATTACTTTGGTCCTGAAGCTTGGCAGACACACCTTAGGACAGTAGCAAATACCTTTGCCATGCTAAAAACAGTGATAATGCTTTTGACAATTTTTTTTCCTAGAGTGTAAAACTAATAGTTTGTATGATGGAGGAGTGTATGAGCTTATTTAACTGAAGTGGGTTTGATTTAGCGTGAGGATTTTGCAAGGGATTCAGCCTCAATACAGCCCTTTGCAGTGCTTTAAATCCCTCCTCTTTCCCCTTTTGAAGTTAGTGTAGTCATGCTTACACAAGGAGGAGAGTGTATTCTGCAACTTGACACTTTGTTTTCCAAATGCACCCAGGAACGAGGAGTTAATTACAAACACAGACCTACTTGCATATGCACATGTATGCAAATGCACACAGGCAATGCATGCATGGTTTGTCGTCTCTTTGCCCTTTCTAAAGGCTCTGACCTTGTACCAGCTCTTCTGTAGCTACAGAGCTGCTCCTTCCAGAGCTCTGCAGAGCTCTTCCCCACAAACAAAAGCTTTAGCTCCTCACAAAGTACCTGCGAGCCACTGATCATGAATCCTGGCTTCCCTGGCTGACATCAGACCTCACCACACGCAGGGAATCCTTCGAATGTCAGCTCCCACAGGGACTCCTTTGAAAGGACTGCAATAATAGGGATGCTTTTCACTTCTGCCACACTCCTCATCACAGGAGAGCGAAGCATTTCCTCAGCACTGGGCCCTGACTACAGAGGGGCATGCTGACATCCTCTACCCTAAAAGCAGAAAAAAATGCTTGGCTTGAGTGAAAACCTCAACAGAAATGCCCACTATAGTTGTGGCCACTTTGCACTGAGATGCAGAGTACAGATCTGGACATGGCTACAGGCAGCAGGATGTCATCTATGGAGGGAGGGAAGGAAGAAAGGGTAAGGCAGTTATAGCAATGAAATCCAGCCTTTAGTACATCCAGGCTAGGTGAATCAACCAGATTCAGCCCAAAGTATTTTCAAATCACAGCAAACTGCCATAAATAACAGTAAACATAAACGTCTACAAGTTCACCTCTGCATTATCAGCATACCCCCCTATCTAGAATCTTACACAGCTCTGTGGAGGTGGACAGAATCTCGCACTGCAACACAGACAAAATGTCTAAACATTTTGTGATGCCTAGAAAATAGTTTAAACAATGCAGTAAGTTTACTCTGAGTCATTATGGACAGCAATTAATGACAAGGGCACGGTTCCTGCCCAAATCCCGAAAAACACAAAACAAAACAAAAGCCTTCCTGATATAAACACAGAATCATACCATATTTCTTAATTCCACCCCAAAACCCTTCAGATCCCCAGTTCCACTGGAGAGCTTTATATTTATCAAAAATCCAATAGAAGAAACAATAAGGCATGGCAGAATCCAGCCTGTCCAAATTAAAGCCTCTGAGATTCTCTGTAAATCCATCACAGAGCATAAAAATCATTATCTCCTGGTTTCACATCCTCCTGACAACTTAGTACCTACATGCATTATTAGTGACCAGTTCTTTGCAGTTGGCAGCCAAAAGGGAATTGGGAGGGGAAGGGCTTGTGGTTCTCAGCACAGACCAGGGCACCCCCAGGAGCTGCATTTGGCCACAGGTTGCTGCATCCTCTTGGTCAAGTTCCTTAAACTTTTTATGCCCCATCTCCCTCTCTGTCCTGGATAACAACTGCTGATTTACTTCACAAGACTTTCGTGAAGCTCCATTTGTCAGCACCTGTGATGTATTATTTATTGTCAAAGACATAAACAATCACATCCTGAGGATTCTGAGTACATCACCTGCATTTTGATTTCTGCCAAAACTTTCCTTCCACTCAGACAAACCTTTTCTCCTTCACTAGCTTAATAATATTTTATTAAATTATAATGCAATTTTAACAAGTCGATATGTATGTTTGGGGCCATGAAGTCAGTTCCCAGTTACTGACTTTCTGCATCAGGGGAGGCTCAAGGGAAAGCCACTGGATTTGTGATGCAGTGGTGACAAAAATTTACTGTTTGTTTTGAGGACTCTTTGCAAGATGCTTAAAATTGGTGGTTCTGTCAGTATCTTCAGCAAGGTGTTACTCATGTCTGAAGGACAGATTTTAGGGTGAGGAAATGCCCTGCACAGAGGCTTAAAGAGCGGCAGAATAAACATATGTGAAGAAAAGCTGAACAGAGCCCAGATAAAGCACTTCAATCTCTGTTAAAGCTACATGGGGTAAATGTATCTGAAAAAAGGCATATAAAAAGAAGCACATTTTCTATAAACCTTGGTAAAAAATATTGACTTGGGTTTTGTATTTTTTCTTCTGGGGATTCTGGTCTATCATGCTTCCTTGTTCCTGTTACAAAATGTGATGATAAACTAGGCAGTGGCTAGATTTAACATCCTGACTGACCTTATCTTACTGACCTTGCACCAAAACAGCACAGTATGCTGCCAAATTTTCCAATTCTCTTCAGTATCTGAAGTCTCAGGAGGTCCATTTCCCAAATAATTCTGCATCTGGTGACCTCATCTCACTGCCCAAAAGCAAAAGTCCTTGTCAGGCAGTGGGGGCCTGCTTAGAAATGCTCAGAAATTTTAGCCTGCTCAGAAATGGGTGAGCTCTGGATGCAAAGCTCTTCTCTGGAAATACAGAAGCACTCAGCTTGTGGGTGGTGGGGCTGCTGTAAATCATGGCAAACAACAAAGTCTGTGTCACTAAAGTACCTTTAGCTTCCAAATTCAAGCAAGAGCAAGTGTTTAACTAAAATCCTGCCAAACTCTGAAGACTGAATGTGGTTTGGATGATGCAAAGTGTTGCAATTTTAAAGATGCATAGCTTCAGTTTAGGGAGAACTCTTCTCAACACTTAAAAATAAACCAGAGAAAGTTAGAAATATGTCTTGTGACTCTCCAGAAGTTTAATGTTGTTTCACTTGTTATGCAAGCCAAAAATGGGTTTCACACAAAATAGCATTGACTTTTCAATCATTAATGGCACAATCAACTAAAATACATAATCTGTTGCAGTGTTTGTAAACATGTGCAATTAAAGTGGAATAAGATTCAATTATAATGGATTATGTGTGCATAATAATGCAGATCATGCAATTCTTATTAGTTGGGCTGTACCCTGAGCTCGGTTCAGGAGGAAATTATATTGAAATGCTCTCTAATGAAGAGGAAATTTTAATGGGAAGACAAGGTTGAAAAAATATTACTCAAAGCAAGAGGAATGAAAGTATCCGGAGGCAGAATACAAATGACAGTAATACAAAGTCATTTGACTCCATCTCCGGCTTTATGCAAAGATGAGGAATTCACACTTGACAGCTGCTGGGAACAAGGCAGGCACAGTTTGCCCCACTGGTTGCCACTGCTCATGGAGCAGGTCTGTGCTCCCTCTCCAGATAAGCTCCCTAAAAGCCTTGCTCATTTTAGGAGTTTCACCTGGTGCAGGAGACAGAAGAATTCAGCTCTCTGTTCTAAAAGTGTGTCTCCTTCTTCTAGGCTTCTACTTTTTGGGTGGTGGCAAGTAGTACTCCCAAAGATGCTTAATTTAATTAATTTCCACTTTTTTCCTCTGATCTATCAGCTTATATCCAAGGTTGTTATGCAGCTATCCAATCTTTTCCTTTGTTCAATCATTCATGGAAGGCGGTTTACTTCACATGAATTGGTTTAATTAACTACCATTAGGAGAGGGGGAGGGCCAAACTACATTTTCTAATGCACAGAAAATTACTCCTGAAGAGAGCACAGGTGATACAGAACACATAAGAGCTGATCTCAGCTAAAACATGCAGACCTTGTCTCATTCTGGAACCAGATAACTCACACGCTGCTTTACAAAACCAGTTACAGTGGGCTCACATGCATGACAATGGAAAGTGTGCTGCACTGATTAGTACAAGGCTTTGGCTTGACTTAATCAAAACTTGAGAGGTGAAAACAATGTGTGAAAGTATGAAGTAACAGATGAGAAACCCAAGCTGCTGTGCTACATCAGCCGCACAATGCTTAGGTGGCTGAAGTCCTGAGGAAGGATCTGTGTTGGTTTGGACAAGGCATAAAGAGTATGCCCTGAGTTTGATGCTGCTGGCTCAGAGCATAAAGGTGCACTTCTCTAGAGTGATGACAAGTGACTGTGAGTGTGGAAGATTTAACTGGAAATTTTACACAGAGAAGAAAATCTCTGTGTGTGTCTGGTCCCACAGTACCATCAAGCGTTAAATCTCTCAGATAATCAAGGGGAAAATTGCCCAGAGACCAGAATCCAAATTCTCCATTCTGAACAAATGCTCACTGGAGGAAATTTGAAATTATATGAAGGAAATGATACTGTCACCTTAGCTCACAGTGAAAAACAATAATCTCATACATATTCATACATTCATTGCTCTCATCTCACCCCCAGAGGGGGATTTGTGCCCATCCCAGGGAGAGCAGGGGGCAGCATGGTGATCTCCTGGCTCTCTGGGGGACTGGGTGATCACCCTCCATTGCACATCTTCTGTTTTTTTCTCCATTTTAACTTGTAGTGTTGCAACACATGAGAGTTCCCTCGTCAGGAATTCTTTCTGGATATTTAATCTGTTTCCCTTTCTCATTTCCAATTCTCATACTTCCTTTTACCCCCCACCATTTAATTCTTCCCTGTCTTTGGCATTTGTACCCTCCAGCACTAGATTGTAACATCTCTCTGTAGCCATTTTTCTCTGAGTGTATTACAGATTCAGTTCTTCCAGTACTGATTTAGTTCCTTTAATCTTCCTTTATAAATGAATCTCTCTATCCCCTAGATAATTTTTGTTACTCTTCTCTGAACTCACTACCATTTTTCAATATCTCCTTGCTAATGAGCTTCCCAGAACTGAACACAATATTCCAGGTGTAGAAAGAGCAGAAGAGCACAGAGGTGATCTGAACCTGTCCTGCCCCAAACTGCACTTCCCTTTTGCTGCCATAGCTCATTTCTAGCTTGGTTCTAACTTGTGCTCACAAGTTTGAAGAGAGTACATGGAATTCACCAACTGTTCTGTTTCAGAGGTTTAGCAGGTAAAACAAAGTATTTTTGGAAAGTATTATTGTGTATGCACATCTGTCCTGAAGACTGCAGTCTGAAAATGTCACCCATGTGGAAGTCAAATCCTGCCTTATGTCACTAACTTAAAAAATATCCAAATTATACAACATGCTGGGGTAGAAGTGGATTTTCATAAGCCTTCGAGCTCACAAGACTCATATCCACAGAAGCAGACACACGAAATTATGAACCCAAACCTCCTTTCCTCCTACCAATGAAAACTAACGATCTGTTTGTTCCAGTAAACAGGAAAACTGGTCACAATCCCCTGCTCTGTAACTAACCCTGAATGCTTTTTGTACTGTACTGACCCAGCTGCTTCTCTCTCTGGACGTTTGCATCTTTTGTGGAGGATTTAATTCTTCCTAGTTTCATCTCATGTGCAAATCTTATTAAAATGTTGTTTCCCTCACCATTTCTAGATGAACAGTGAAGATATTAAATATAAATTATGAGTTAAGCTTTGTGGTTCTTCTACAGTCTCATCTTCGACTCCATGCTTTGCCACTCCCTGTCAGCCTCTCATTATGGCCTTCCAGCCTCTTTTCAATTAAGAACACAGTGCTCATCTTCAAGCTGATTTAAATTAATTTTTCTAGAAAGATTTCATGAGGCACAGTATCAAATGCACTGCTCAGATGCAAATATATTACAGCTCCAGCATTCCCTTCATCCGTTAATTTTCTGTTTCTATCAGAAAAGCAATCAAGTTTCTCTGGTGAGATTTATTCTTGCTCGACCAGTGCTGCTGGAGGCTCTGTGCTGCTGGGTCCAGCTCTCAGGTGCCAAACACCCATGACCAGAGTTGTCTCTGAGGCAGCTGGATGTGTCAAAGGTGTTTAGAGGTGGATGACCTCTAAAAATGGGTGTTTGGGGGGCACTGTTATGCTAATTCTACACTGTAGGTTCAGCTGACTGGCAGTTTTGTCATTATTGTACCAATGCAAGCCCAGGTGAAAATACTGACTTGAGATTTCTGTCCCAAAACGTTGGGATCTTGTACAGCAACCTGGGGTGCAACTTCCCTCCTGGAGGGCTGCAGCCAGGGGTTGTGGTCCCTCCAGCTGGTGAAAGCAAAAGCCCTTTTGTTGTGGTGAGGCCACCCAAGAGACCCCAGAGAGCTGTGTGCTGGCATTTCTGCCTCTGCACCACCTGCAGAGCCTCCTGCTCCTTATCCCGTTCCCCATCTCGTTCCCCATCCCGTTCCTGTCCCGTTCCCAATCCCATTCCCTATCACGTTCCCTGTCCCATTCCCTATCCCATTCCCTGTCCTATTCCCTGTCCCGTTCCCAATCCCATTCCCTGTCCTATTCCCTATCCTGCTCCCTATTCCATTCCCTCCCTGTCCTGCTCCTGCTAGCTGCCTCTCCCAGGGCAGGGGGCCTGGCCAGGATGGGGATTCCTCCTGCCTGGAATCTCATCACGGACCTAGCAAAGAACTGCTGGCAGCAGTGGCCATTGCCAGAGGGGACTGCAGCCACCCAGGGACCAGCAAGGAGCATTGGATGGGCCTAACTGTGCCCCTTGCCTTTGTATTCCTCACTTTCACCACCCTCCAGAGCAATGATGATTAGTTTAGAAAGGGCATTAGGTAGATATTCAGAAAATAGTGTTTGGGATTATTTAGTTCTCATTTTAAGTGTCTGTATAGCCTTTTCTTTAGTCAATTCTTAGTCTTCTGGTAGCTAATTAGGAGGAATAATCACATGCAGCCTGGCATTTTCACCACTTCCCCCAATAACATGGGCTCATCTGTATCAGCTGATTTAGGCATCAGATCATTTTTCTTGAAGTATTTTCTCATATGCTACTAGGGAAAGGTATTTTATTGGCTTTTCCTCATTTCTGATTTGTTCACTTTTCCTTTATCTTCTCATTAAAGATAGATTCTAGTCATCATTATTTTCATACCAGCTTAGTTTACTAATTAATGGACATTTCATCTGTCTAGGATTCGTGCCTGTCTTCCCCCGATACTCGTATAATAAGAATCTTTCATATTCCCTTTAAACCCTTTGACAGCATTAATTCACTCTGATATTTTTTCCTATCCTTATCATTCCCTGATGAGCTTTAAATGAATCTGTATTCTTGTTTGATTCCCCTCCCACCATTTCCTATTCCAGCACAGGATTTTAACCTCACATCTTTGAGCAGTCCCTTGTGAAGTGACTGTAACTGTGGCAGATAAAGAGCTTTTCATGAACACTTATTAATCATGCAGATTGTGCATCCTGGCTGCCAGAGAGATTGGAGGGGTCATTTCTGGAAATGGTCCCATGTGAATTATGGGTGCAGTGTCTGGGTCAGGACAGGGAGCACTGTCACTGGGTCCTCCTAAGCTGAGCATCCTCCCATGGGCCAGACAAGCAAAAGTTGGGCTTCCACCCCAAAACATCAGCCATTAACCCCCCAGAGCAAGCTGCAGTCCAGTCCCAGCAAATTTATCAGGGTTCTTCAAAGGATCACTGGCATACACCTGATGCTCAGAAAAAGCAGTAAACCTCTTGCTATCAGTAATTAGTTCCTTAACTAATTATTTCCTTAAATAATTAGTTAATATTTGGATAGTATTTCTATAAGCGCGCATATTATTTTTGGCATTTAAGGGCCCTTTCAGTCTCTGCTAGCAGTGCCTGGTTCTCAGCATTAATGAATTATATGACATTGCTTAGGGGTAGATGTGTTCAGCAGAAAGAATTAGTTGCTATCTCTCCCTGTACTCTATGAAAAAAAATAAAAAATACCCAAACAAACTTACTGTTTGCCATGAAAGGAAATATTACCACTCCCTTAAGGCAGCAGAGAGCCTCGTCCTGGGCCCCTGGTCCAAACTGGGCAGTTGCTGTTCTGGGGTGGGAAGCAGAGCTAAGGTAGTCTGCCCCATTCCGTGTTCCAGCTGTAAACCCTTCCCTCACTCCATTATGGCTTGGTGGGATAAGCGAAAAGGCAAATTCTCTTCTTCAGGCCATGTTAGTAACTACATTTTTTGCTGTCACCTCTAGAGTGGGAATTCTGAATATGAATGATTTGGGTTTTTAAGAATAGCTACGTTTCCAGCAAGGACAGTGGTGAAGTTATTCTCAAAGTCAGGCTATCAACATATTAAGTAGCTTCTTGATGGGATCTGTCAAATCAAGTGAAAGTGGTTTTTATGTCGATACTGCTTATACCGTTCCTACAAACTTACTTAAAGTTCCTGGCTAATTCATTATTCTGGGAGACTAATGCAAGGCAGCAGGTACTACAGTTCCCCTGCAGAGTCTATTTTCAATATTAATTATCTTGCTGTGCATTAAGTAGTTTTTGTTTTTGTGTTAAAAGGTTTATGAAAATTAGATTATTAAAATGATAAAAACGAATTTTCTCAAGTGTAGCCACTCTGCAGCAGTCAACTAAAAAGAGAAAAATATGTGCACTTAGTTGTCTTGGAAAAATGGCACCACAACTAAATTATCGTATGTGGAGGAAGGGAACAGTGGGAAAGGCTGCTTAATCACGAATGTTGTTGCTGTCCTGCTGGCCACACACTTGTGCTTATGCTGATGGGTCTGCTGCTCATTTTCATTCCCAATAAAGCAGATTTTTGCCTGAGAAATTAATTTCATCATATGACAGGAATGGCTATCACTTGCAAACACACCACATCTGCTGCGAAGCTAAGCCCAACGTGACAGCAGAGTGTGTTCTGACTGCTCCTGCAGGAGGAGCGGGCTGTGAAACCTCCCTGGGGCTGGGTCTGGTTTCAGGGCATTAAGCTGGGCTGCCCTCTTGCAGGGGCAGCTGGTCCTGGAGGGTGATCTTATGGTTAAAGGAATCTCTGTTACCAACACCACTGCTGTGCCTCGGTCCCCTTGCTGCAAAACGATGAGGGAGCTCTGAAGGAGAGGGATAAGTCACAGCCCTGCCTTCTGTGAGACGCTGCTATTAGTCTGCTAATGCTGACAGATATCTGTTTTCACTCCTTCGCTCTTTATCCCCGGTGACATCCAGAGGGACTCTGTGGAGCTGGTACAGCTTATTACAATATATTGCTGAATCTGGGGCTGTTGGACCTCAGCAGATTTGTTGGTTTAATTTTGGCCAAACAATGAACTCTAAGGTGAGGACTGGATGGTGAAGAAAGATATATATCCGTCCCTTTCCTCTTTGAGCCAGTGGGCTGGAAGTGTGATCCAAGTGGTGGTGCAGCTCCTGGAGCCTTTCCCTGCAAGGCTGCCATCCCGAGGCACCCGTGCTGCAGTTTGCTGTCCTGTCACCTCTGCTGCTTCCAGCGTGTTGGGTGAGAGAGGACCAAGTGGGCAAAGCAGCAGCAGCAATGCCGTGCCCATCCTCTGTGCTCCACATCCTCCCCGTGACACTGCCACGGAATATCCCTTTCTTACCCCCCATCCTTATAAACACGGGGACTTCTGAGCAGCATAACACGTTTTGTGGTAACAAAGTTTCCTGCCTGTCAGGCAGAGGGATCTGCAGAGAATTTGCCAATGTCAAAGCCACAGGAATTAATGTCACTCTTATCTTTAGAGTTGTCACCCCCATTGCACGTGCGAGGATGAAACCAAAAGAGCAAAAGGTGCTTTGTGAGATACCAGTGTAAGCCAAGAAGCTGGGGAATAGCAGGAGAATTGCTCTGATTATTTTTCATGCTGCAAATATCTGTTTTATGTGGTCCTGTAGTAGTTTCTGCATTTTGGAACACTTTCCTTCAATGACTAGCATTCTAAATATCATTTTTTTCTATGAGGTTGTTATTGTTAGTGTTGTAAACTGTTTATTTGTTGATATGCAGTTTTTCAATGTCCTAGAATTTATTATGGGTATTAGAGATGCCAGTGTTTATCCATTTTACACCTTCATTATCTGATCTAGCCCCATCATTACTCCAGATACATACAATGACATTATCATTGTTGTCTTGTTTCGTTATAATTCCCATTTGTTTAGTGCTTTATTTCTAAGAAATAATTTGTTAGAAAACATGCTGAAGCATAATCAGCCCCCATATTGCATATGTTTGGATCTCAGGCATTTGACAGAAAATATCTGTGACTGAGAGGTGGCACAGCATCTGTTTTACATCAGTGTTCAGAGACTGGGCCAACAAGCACAGTTAATGTTAGACCCCTACAGCCTCTGAGAGCCTAAAATATCTGTGGTGGATACCCCAGCCTCTCACATGTCCACAGGAAAGGTTTCCCCCTGTGTTGAATATAGTCTCTGTTCTCAGGAAATGAATGATTTCTCATATGAATACATGCCTCTCCTACAGTAAAAATGACTGATGTGTATTTGATCTTTTTCCCTTGGTTCTTCTGAGCTGAACCTCTGTGTTGTGTGAACCAACACTCAGTTGTAGAGAGGGGAAAAGATGAGAGAGTGGGGTAGGAAGGAATTAAAGCTGCATTCAGCTGCCTCTGAGATGGACACAGATGTCACCCTGTCGTGGTGGCAACTGTTAGATTTTTGTGCTGAGAAGGACTTTAAGGATCAACTTAATAAAAAGTAAAGCTGATAGCCGATACGAGAATGCAGAACATAGAGGGGCCAGAAAGACAGCTGTGACATGTGTGACATGAGGGGACTCCTGATAAAGGAAACTGCTTGTCCACCCTGGGCAGAGAAAGTGTGGTCCCAGCCTAGGACAAATCACTGAATGTCCTGCCTGAGAGAAAGCAGTGAAAAAGCTGACCTGAATCCATTTTTAGCAGTGACTGCTCTTCTGACTGAAAGTGTTTTCCAGCTACAGGGAAGCTGCATTCAGCTATGAGCAGGTTCTGCCTTGCTGGATTCCCACCAGGTCATCAGTGTGAGGTGGTGGGATGCCACCAGCACTCGAGGAGGACAGCCTGGGTTTGCCCAACAGCCTGGGCTTGTTCAACAGCCCTTCCTCTGATTGCAGTGTGTAGCTCACGGCAATCATTGGCCACAAGTAACACAGAGTCACAGGAGGTGTTGTAAGAGCATCTGCTGCAATAAAAGCAGATAATTGTATCTGTATTTTAGGGAAGCTTGCAGTGAATCTGAGTTAGTAACCCCAAACAAACCCTTCATTCCTGTTAAAGACTGGAAGGGAAAAGTCCCAGTTTCTCAGCTTGAGGTGTCATTAATAAACAGCCTTTGGAGAAAATACCAGAAACAGTGTTTTGGAACAAATGACATGATTAAGAAAGTATATTTCATCCAGCAAGTAATTATCACACCCGCTGACATTTGCTAAGATATAATTCAGTAGAAAATAGAACCTATGTTTCTGCTATAAATTCTGTCTCAATTCCCACAGATACTAATCCTCAATCTTTAGCCAAAATTTGCAGAAGCATTGTCTGACACAGAAAATGGACTCTGAGCTCTAATGTAAAAGCTAATTACAGGAGGTACTGCAAGACAGGGCAAGAGATGATGCCTGTAGTGCTTAAGAAGACAGGGTTTGGTACTCATTCTTTTCCAGAAAAAAAACACCCCGGATATCAGTAATGCTGCCTTAGATGCAGAACATGCCCACAGACACACCCTACTCCAGTATTGACAAGTATAAACTGTCTTCTCTTCACTCAAGCCCCAAACATCTGCAGCAGTATCAAAAATACCATAAAAATTAGAAATAACATTCCAGTTCCGAATGCAAAGAAGCTGGGGCATGTCTGTGTTCACACAGGGAGAAGTGTGAGGATTTGGCTGATAGATGAGATGTCAAGATTTATTCTACACAGCATAATATTTGGAAAGCTTGTCTATCTATTCATCAGGAATGGCTTCATGCGTGGGCAGAGATGGCAGCTGGGTCAGTCAGGGCAGCAATGCCCATCTAGGGACAGCAGAATATTGTGGGGGATATGGTCTTAATTCCTGCAGAATATTAATGTCTCTGCAGGCATTAAGACCTTTGGCATCAGGTCTGGATTCCCCAGATGCCCTTTCCCTGCTTAGCACCGGGAAGCTGCACTTTGCTTTGAGAGTTTTGCCTGGAGCTGTGTGTTCACACCAACGAGAAGTTTGCCATCGGCTGTGTCAGGCTGCATAGGAATGAGGGGGATGGCAAAGGCAGGGTAACAGCATGGCTCTGGATTAGGCTGCAGGAAAAGTGCTGCAAACTGCACTTTTGTTGGGGAGGTGCTCAGCACAGAAGCTCAGCACTGGAGCTGCTGGAGGCTCAGTCTGCCGTGGTGGTCGTGTGTGGGTCGTGGGAGCCAGCAGTGGCTGAGAGCAGCAGTGCCAGCACCCAAAAAGTGCCCTAGCTCAGGTACCAAGAGAGAACTCAGGTACCCCCACCCAGGGCTCAGCTTCCATCCCAACTCTGTGAGTGACTTGGAGCAAAAGCTATCATTCATTACAGAGAAAAGAGAAACAGATCTCAGTTCTCCAGCAGGTGCAGGGAAGCTGCCCAGAGCTCTATCAGGGAGGTGGCACAGCCTGGGTACAGGCTGTAAGGTACCTCTTGCTTCCTGCTGTTTCTCAAGCACCATTTCTCATTTAGGACATGGTTTGACATGGCATGAGCTGCCAGTAGGGGCCATTCTTTTGCCGGTTCATCTCCATGCAGAGCTGTTGTCTGTATCTGGCCAGGACCTCTTGCCCACAGTTCAATATTCTTGCTGGATTGCCTGAACATTGCTGCAGCTGGATCTGTTGTTCCTGCCAGGCTCTATTTTCTATATGCTGAAGTGGCAAGGGCTAAACATCCCAAGGTTAACAAGGCTTTTCCTCCCCTGGGGTGTTGCCTCCTGTGTCTCAGGATCACTTGTGTTGGACTGTGCTCCAGAACAACACCTTCTGGTTGCTCCCATCACTGCACCCTAGCACAGCTCTCTGCCACCCAACTAACTCTCATGGCATGCCTGAGACCTTCCCATCCCATGGACAGCATCACACAACTCTCACATTTCAGGATGCAAAGACCACCAGAGATCACATATAAGAATTAAAAGCATTTGTTGAGAGGAGAGTTCCCAGATGGAAAAATTAAAGAGCTGTTCTCCAAGGTTTGTGCCTGATCACACACCATCCCTGCCCTAAGCTGAGATTAGTGTTTCAAAGGAAATACAGTGTCCTGTGGGCACTTTCAAAAAGGTCCTGCAGACCAGCTGAACCAGGGTAAACTTATAAGAGGCACAGTCTTCTTGCTTCTTTCTCTCTGCAGTATCTATAGGAATAGACTACTTATATAAGACTACATGTGCTATCAGGGATGCAATGTGAACTTTGAAAGTTTTCATTACCCAGGGACAGGGAGGTCTGTTATCCACTGTTACAATGCTAACAACATACTTGTGGGATGGTGTTGAGAGTTCATCTGGCCACAAAGAACTCATATTAAGTCCTGCGCAGCATGGGACTCACACAGGAAAACAGTTAGTACAGCATCTCTGGATGGCGGGGAGACAAAATCCTCTTCCTCAATTGTCACAGCTGGCATGGCATCAGCTGGGTATGGAACACCTTAAATTTGTGTACCTTGGAGCACCAGGAAAGGAGGAACAACATCTTACCTTAATACAAGGCGAGAATCATTGTATGGCAGTAAAGAGGAAAACTGAGGTTGCCCTTGGGAAACAAGGGAATATTTGTCACTCATTTAGAAAACAGCAGGATAGGACTTTCAGATTGGCAAAATGTCTGAGTAAAGTTCCTGGAGGAGAAGGGACTAATGTGCTTCCTGGTACGTGTTCTAATTTTCCATCACACTGTGGTAAGCTTACAGTGGTCATGAAATGCTTTGTGATAGTGATCAATATCTAATTAGCCAAAATGCTAATTTGCTAATGCCTGAAGCCTTAAACCTCACTCTCCAGAACCAGCCCCATGTGCATTACTGCTGTCTGTGACAAATCACTCGTGTCCTTGCTCCTGACCTGGCAGGGTTAACTCCTATCCTGACAATGCCACTAGTTCAGTTTAACCTCTTTTTCCTTTGTGTGAAAAGCTAAACTACAGCTGTCCCTCGGTCAAAATAAGATGCAGAAGGTGATGCTCAGGCTTGTCCCCTCTGCCGCAGTCCCTGCAGGAGTTGTGGAAGGGTAGCTGTGCCTGATGTGCTGGTTTATGCAAGAATGAACACGACGCTTTAGAAAAAGGCACATTTTGGTGATCCAGAACTGCTGCAGTTTCCTCCCGCAACACGAAGAAGTTGCTGCCATCCCTTTCCCGGTTTTCCTGCCGGGAAATCCATAGCTGGTAGTATAGCAGCACCTAGAGGTGGATTCCAGGGACAGCCCTGCCCACGGGGCTCTGATGGAGGGGGCACAGGAGGCCGAAGGGAGGTGCTGCCGGGTCCCAGGGAGCACCCACAAAACTGCAGGGCTGTGGCAAAGAGAGACACAGAGTTTTCCCAGTGTCCCAGAGGATTTGGGGTAAAAGCAGAATGGACTCAACCTTCCTGGTTCTCAGGACCATTCCTACCTTCTTGTATCAGACCCATGAGATCAAAGATCTGTGAGGCCAGAGACCACCAGAAATGATTTCTGGAGGGTCCTTCTGGTCACTCACCTTCCCAGCAGGAAGGGAAGGGGAAAGGGAAGCCTTCCTGCAAGGGAAGCAGCTGTCACTTTTATTCAGTGTTCCCTCCTTCTCTTCTTGAACCAGAAGCTCCCTGTTGGCAATCCCTGCACCCCTGGCCTGCCTCTACCCTTTTCTCTACTCATCTCCCCCAGAGCCTTTGCTACAACCCCAGCTCCTCTGCCTGCTCTGTTCTCCCACATACTGCCACCTCTCCAAGGCAGCTCTGGGATCTTCAGGGGCAAGTTATCCTAAAAAGTCATGTGAACAGCTCTGCCCCATGGAAGGAACACCTGTATGGAAGTGGTCACGGCCTTGTCACTGGATAATCCTATCCACTGTAAGGGAGAGCTCTTTTCAAGTAACGTTTTTTGTGGGTGTGTGTCTAAGGATCTTGATATAAAACAGCAAAAACTTCTCTGGATGTCAGGCATATCATCTGATCCTGACCTTGTCAAAGAAGGGAGAACCTTGCCACCCATGCTGATATGGTTAGTCATTGGAAGTTCCCCTTGCTGCTCACTGGGATACAGCTGGATTCTAGATGGCTGTGTCTTCCTGCTTTTTCTGAAACATTAAACAGTTCTTTATACCTGACATTTTCTTCTTTTCCTCACCAAACTAGTTTTGTATTCAAATTAAGTGACTTCTCTGACATTAACTGTTCTGTAAGCCAAGAAACCGACTCATCCTTTGCAGCCTTTTGCTAATACTATGGATCTGCACTTGCTTTGGTATTTAAGCCTTCTGGAGAAAATAGGGACGCTAGATATATTGCAGCAATTTAATATAATGCTATTTATATGGAGGTAACCACACTTCCTTCAATTAGCCTTAATTCCCTTATTAATATAGCCAAGAAGTTCAGCCTGCCTTTGGTGCCTGCCTTGGAGAGACACTCTTCCACTCAGGGGTTAGGAGGGGAAGGTCTGAGCAAAGGGGGGCAGTTAGGAGAGGATAAGAAAGTCCTGAGGAGAACCAGGTCAGAAGTCCAGCCTTTACAAGGGGCAGTTTAGGACTGTAGTTAGTTTCTGCCCAAGGAGAAAGGTCTCAAACTTCTGAAGGTGGGGACGAGATGGCAACGTGACACCTGCTGCCCGAACATCTGTGCTGCTCCTTTGCTGGGGGAAATGAGAAAGGGAAAAGAGAAACTCAGTCCATGTGCTGGTTAAGCTGGTGAATCCATGGGGACCTCACCTTGTCTGTCTCTCCTCAGGCTAATGGGGGACTCATCCTTTTATCCTGAGGGCTGAAACATTCCTGAGTCACCCAGCTCCTGCAGTGAGGGCTGTGGCAAGAGTGGAGCTTATGGAAGGACTCTGCATAGGATGGATGGCCAATGTAGCTGGGCAATGTGTCTATAAACTGGCACAAATTAGAGCAGGCCAGCTTTCTGTGTGTTTTTCCAATTCTTCTATTGATCTTATTTAAACTAAGCCTAATCCTAGTACATATGGAACAGTACTAAGATCAGGAACTTCCCTTGAGGCAGGGCCTCAATCCTATGCCACATCCTACTGGCTTTCCTGGTCTGCTGGTGGCCAGTGTCACTTAGTGTGTTATGTTGTCACATCTAGGAAGTGCAGCTTTTTTCATTTTCCCTTTGCACAGAACCTTTGATGAATGCATAAAGTATGCATAAGAAGACAGTCCTGGCATAAAATGGGCAAACAGGCAATAGAGACAGATCCAGAGAGAAAAGGGAATGAAAGTAATTTTTACAAGTGAGAAAAGCCCCTCACTGTTGCTCTGCCACAGGACACCTCATTTTTTTTGTGCTTTCCTTGTAACCAGTTGTTTTCTTTCACCCTGTTTTTCCTTCCATCGTCTCCCATTTCCCTCAAGCTACACAAACTGTAGTCATGCTTTGTACAAAAACTTTCTTGCAACACAGGCGTTGTGGAAACTTACTATTTTCAGTTTCCTACCATTGTCAAGCCAGCAAGGTATTTCATCTCAGCCCTCCCTGTGCCTGGCAAACTGGAAGGCAAGTGCCTTAAGGTGTCAGTGATTGTAATGGTCATTTTATTTTCACTTGCTGGTTCCTAATGTCACCGTCCTGAAATAAGCAGGGGCCCTTTCTCACTCCTGCAGCCACTGCTGAGTCACTGACTGGCATTACTGGGTGCTTTTGGCTATTGGGAGCCCTAGGACAGAGTGAAGGTGGTGTGGTCACAGCACAGAGCTGTGGTTACTGAAGGGGAAGGTGAAATTCACCTCACTCTCATGTAATGAGCAGCAACATCGTGCAGCTCTGAAAATTCCTAATTTCTTAATCAAAACCTGATATTCCAGCAAGAAATGGTGTATAGAACCATGCAGGATTTGCATAGTAAATAAAGCATGTCAGCAAACAAATTTATTGTTAATACTCATGAACAAGACTCTGTGCAGGTGGAAGGCTTTGGAAAGATCAGGATTGTGCAGGTATGCCTGAGACTGTTGCCTTCTCTCCTACTTGACCAGCACAGTTGAGAGGCCTCTCTCTTGCTTTTGAGAGCAACATACTAGATTTATCTCTGCTTCTGACTTTCAAAGGGATAAAACCAGTAGAATTTTGATTCCCACTCCCTCACTAGCTTCTAAGACTAAAAAAAGCTGAGCTCTGTGACTTGGTTTTCCTTTCTGGGAGAAGAGAGATGGCTCAATCCCATCTTCTTGTCCAATGAGGTTGCCAAGACATATTTTGCGCTTTCCAAAGTTTTCCTTTCCAACATCTAGCTGGTATCCTCAAATGAACATCTTTGCTACTGCAATTTTTCTTAACCTTTTGTGAGAAAAGAAAAAGCCTTCTGTAATCTATGTGTAAAGTATTGTTAAGAGGGAAGATGAAAAGGGTGAAAGGAAGATACGCTCTACAGAGGAAGTTGCATAATTGCAAACAAAGCATATCCTGTGCAGGCCCAGACGCTGCTCTGCAGAGAGGCCAGTTCTGGCAGTAACTTCACTGATGTTAATAAATTAATATGACTGCGTATTTTATCAAACCTAAGAAAACTGACAATGGCAAGTGGCCAGCTGGCGTGTGTCAGTGCAACTCCGCAGCATTTGGTCTGCACCCGTTGGTCAGGCACTGGCCATAAGGCCAGAGCACACGTGTGCCACAGGGAGTGAGCTGCTGCAAAATAGGGGCCCTGCAGAGCCCCTGCTCAGCAGATGCTTTGTGGAGTCCATTAATTGCTTAAAGAGCAGCAGATGAACTGTTTCCTCAGGAAACACGGAAAGAAGGGGAGCGAGAGCATTTGCAGTGGGGTTTCACCGGCAGCTGGAGCAGCTGCTGGGCAGCAGGTGGGCTGGGCAGTGGGAGGCAGCAGGATGGGCTCTGTCTGCTCACACCACTTGGCATTAATCAAATCTGCTGGGCTTCTCCTTCAAAACTTCTGTGGGAGATCCAGGTTTGGCATGTCTTTAACTCTTTGAACCGTGGCAGAGAGGCTTGTCTGGAAACCGTGGCGAAAGGGAAATTCACAGAGCAGGTCCCTGGGTTCTGCAGACTGTAAGCAGCCTTGTCTGGTTTTTCAGTCGGTATTGGGTCTGGTGTTGTGCTCCTGATTTTCAGTGGAGGGGATACAAGTAATAGCTGTCTTGCTCAATGTCATGAATGACTATTGAAGTCAACATTAGCTGTGAGAGACATTTCCCTCATTGAATTAATTCTGGTGTGCAAGGTTTCTTTAAATACAAGAATCAGACATTGACCAAGTGTTGCAAATCCTCTCCTGACTGTGGTTATTCCTTCTTGTCTTTTATTTATAAACTGAATCCATGCTGGGACTATACAAGTGACAATTCACTTAAAAAATGACGGCAACTGTTCTCTTAGCAAACTCACAAACAGGAATTATTTCGTTTCCACAAGGGGAAAGGTTGTATTTTCCATCCTAAAGGAGGAGGTTTTAAGCCCAAACTTTGCCTAGGGTTTCTCCTGTTTCCTAAAAGCCAGGAGACAGCTCTCCTGTACTCCAGTCCAACTCTGTAACTACAGGGCTATTCTCTAATCTCTTATTCCTGAAGGACATTTTACTGAAGGATTTACTCTATAAATATGATAAATAGACTGGTAAAAATGTTTAGCATTGAATATTCCTGAAGCATAATTATTCCAGTGTCCCTTGGCAGCAGAAACATTATTCTTATGTCAAAGATGAGGAAACAGGGGCACAGTGCTTTGTCCAAGCTTGCAGGACTGTTCAGCCCTGGGCTGTGGCCCCAGTCCAATCCTATGAACTGTGTTCCAGTCAGTGCCAGCTACTGCCAGTGAATTAAATAAGAGCTCTGTGGAGGGGAAAATGAAGCAGCACTCCCGAAGTAGACCAGGCATGGTTTTCAATGAGATTTGAAAATTGGGACAGGGGTTGATTAGGTTCATATCACTGTGCAATCTAGAGATGTTAAACAGCCAGCTCTCCACAGCTGGGCTGGTGGGAATATCAAGCAGGTGGAATTACTCCTCCTGAAATGCAGTTTCCTGCTAGTACTGCAGTGCTGCTTTGGAGGGGGTTATTCTGCCATGGGAGGGAAGAAACAAACCTTTCCTTCTCTTAACCCCAAATCTTTGGGAAACCTGGTACAGTAACATGGTACTTAAATTTTCCTTGACTGCTTTGCAAAGAAGATAATGTCAGAGGAGCAATGGAGACGCAGCGGAAGAGAGAAAGTTTATAGGGAATAACTGTTAACAGTAAAAGGAACACACCTGTAGTGTCAGGCCACATTTACTCTGTGATGGGAAAAATTGCAGGAAAGTCAATATTTGAGTGTGCTGAGCCTCTGAGCATGGTCCCTCCTGTGCCTGGCACAAGCTGTGCCTTGGCTGTGGTTCAGATAGGCTGGATGGAGGAGAGATGAGGAGGCAAAGCCTCTGGTCTGTGCTTGCTCTGCAGGCCCTGTGGCTGCATGACAATGGGGCAAATCACTGAACTCCCTTTCCAGACTGTAGGGAATGTCATATGACAACAGGGGACAGTGACACTGACAGTAGGCTGAGAACTGCAATGAGCTGACAAGTGGTAGAGAGAGACATGGGTGTGCAAACATCCATACCCTAAAGGTGCAAGACATAAGACAGAGAAGGAGGATTATGGATGCTGAAACCTTTGAAATGCTAGCTGTCCAAGAATGTCTATCTTTGTTCTGATGCTCCCTCTCCAAGTACATTATTAGTGGTTTGTTATGTGAAATCCAGTTCCAGCTGACTGACACACAGTATCAAACAAGGCACACCATGGATTGTATATCAGCCTGGTGAACTGAGAAGGAGGAAAATAAATCCCCATTTCTGCAAAAAGTCTTAAAAAAAAAAATTAAAACCTACACAAATGAAAATGCCAAACAAGCTGCCTGTATATCTCATGCTTTACATATGTATGACCAAACACAGCTGCTCTCTGCTCACACACGTCTGCTAGCTCTGCCTGAGTTAATGGAGTACCTGGAGTCCAGGAGGGTCCCCTCATGGTGAATCCTCTGCAGTTCACATTATGAAGTGTTGTCTGCAGCTCTATTCCCCTTTACACACCACGCTGCTCTCCATAATGGCTCAGTGGGATGAGTGAGCTGAATAGAGTTGCTCTCTAGTGAAGGTTTACCTTCTCCTTTCCAAATTGGAAAAGCACCTTTTATTTGAATGGAATTGCTTAGGGACTCTTTACAAACATTTCAGCTCCCAAGGGTTTGGGAAACTTTGCTACAAGTTTATTTGGTTGCAGTATGGTCTCTGTCAAAGCACCCAGCCTCTCTTGTGCTCTTCTCTGCCTTTAGTGCTGTTGGAATTCTGTTTCCTCCGTGATGAGGAACCTGCAGAGAGCAGACAGGTCCCTTGCTCTGACTGCTCCCAGCGATGCTCCTGCTGCCCAGGAGAAGTTCCTCAGGGAGCCCTGGAAATGGCTCTGCTCGGGGGCTTGGGTGGCTGCGGGGAGCACAGCATGTGGAGTTGGAGACAGGGTACCAAAGGTTTCATGGAACATGAGCAGGATTTCTGGATGGCTGTGCACAGTGGTGAATTTATATGGATTCTCTGCTGCCTCAAAAGGGAGAATGGGCAGAGAAGCAGGGATGAGGAGGAAAGGATCAGCATTGATTAAGCTGACAGTTGTGCTAATGTCACTGTGGACACAGCCACTTTCCTTTCCTTTGCCAGCAGCAACTTCAATAATAAGATGCAGAGGGAGAAGGAGGGAATGTTACTGCTCACACTGCTGCTGGCAGTATTTAGATGAGAATCTGGTGGTGTGATGGATGGCCATGATGCAAAGATACATAGTGATCAGTGCTCTGGAAATGTAGGCAGTTTAAGTAGGGCTGTGCCTGACTGGTCTGAAGGTGACTCCACTGAGAGCCAGTGGTTAGATGATAATCTCTTCCTGCTCCCCACAAATAATGTTTTTGCAGAACTCACAACAGTCCTTGCAAATATGTTGGCAGGTGCTGCTTGCTCACTTTGGCCTAGATCTGCTCGCTGGGCTCTGGGGTTCCCAGGCAGAGGAGAACTTGTTTGGTCCTGACAAGCCAAGGTGCACCTTGGCAGAGCAGAGTGATGCAGCTGTGCTGTCTGCTGCCCCTGGTCCTGCACCCAGTGCCTCCACTGAGCAGGCTGGCTGAAGGGCACTCTTGTCTCACCATGGTCTGCAGACAAACTCAATTCTTGAACTCTGTACTGTTCTATAGGAGTCTTTTACCTAATTTTACCTTCGTTCTGGCAACCAAAGAGGATTGATACAGCTCTGCCCAAGCACCTCTAGCTTCAGTGTAAGGCAACGTGTTCCTGGTGGGTCTGGAATGTGCTTGCAAGCTGTGTGAGATGGGACAGTCTTTGTCATCTTCACAGACACCAGTTAAGGCTGGAGTGAATAGGGATAAAGCACAAGTAAGGAATGTGAATCATGGTGACTCCCCTGCACCTGTAAGTGTGATGAATGAAATTAAATCTTTTTACATCCACAGTTCTAGCCTAAACCACCACTTTATAAAAGGAGAAGGGAGATGTAGAAATAGTGTCTAGGCTGGTTGGTGCTATCGTTATCATCAGCACATGGGTTTGCACACTGAGATTTATTAATTAAGAACAATGTCCACCAAATCTCGTACCTCACATGGTGGCTCTTAAGTTTTACATTAGAATGCTGGACTAGGATTTAGGGCTCATTCCATGCATTTTCATGGACAGATTCAGATTAAGTGAAAGATGTTTCTGGTTTTATAACTTCGTGTGTATTTGGCAAAATTAGCTGTGATGGGAAGCTCTGAGAAGAACCATTCATATAAATCCCAGACATCATTATTTGGATCCACATACCCAAGGTCATTATGAAGAGGTAATCTTTGACATCTTTCAGAACACCAAGTCAGGCTATTTCCAAGCAGGTTTCTGCTTGGAAATGAGCATAAAGCTTTAGTTTTAATTCTGCAGGAGTTAAACTGTAAATTATTAACATCTCCAACACTAGACTTCACATATAGAGCATTGTGGATATCTATCTCATGTCTCCACTTAGCCAGGGGCACTGTCTTTGCTGTCTTTTTCATCCAAGGACAAAAAGAATTTGTTAGGATGGCAAATTTTCTCCCATTCTTGCAAACTAGAATTAGAGCATCACTATAGAAATATTCCAGGCTATCTGGATTATGGCAATTAAATTTCTATCAGTGGAAGCTGTTTTCTAAACTAATATTTAAAGAAGATGAGAGAGAGATGTCTACATGAGGGGCATTACTAAACAGATTTCAGTATTTATTTTTCTGACAAAGATTCTGTCTCTCCTGAAAGGATAATAATGTACATCTATCTTGCAAAGAGTTCCCTTAGAGGGTTTCAATGAGGAGTGAAGGTTTGAGAACAAAGTGAAAATGGAAGAAGAAATATACTGCCACAGGAAGATCAAAAATGAGGCACTTGGGGCTTCAGAGAGTTGTCATTAATCCCCTCCTGCCCAGAGGGCATTCCTGTGTGACCATCAAAGTGACACACATGCAGCTGTCTGGCAGTTTGCCACATCTCCGGGTTTGATGGACTTTGCTCTGGGGATGGCTAAGCCTCCAGCTGTTCAGGATGGCAGCTTGTTTTCCTCAACAAACTCGCTCCCATGTTTATCTGACCTATCTGGAGCCACAAAAGTCGATTATAAATAGTTTCAAGTGTGCTTTCAACACATTTTCCTTACCAAAACCTGGAAGCACAAGCAGCCATCAAAACCTGAAAGCTTGTCCTGCCTGAGCACAGCTTTGGCTTTAGATTAGGATCAATGTCAAGACTGGGATGCACTGCCTAAGATCGCTGTTGTACTCATGGCTTAACAAAACGTGTGGTAATGTTCCCCTTATAGATACAGGGGGAAAAGGCAGGTGTGTGTCTCTCTGGTGTGCTGATAAGGCCGTGAGGGTGACATTTACCCCAGGACAGCACAAAGAAGTCCCTGGCTGGTTCTGTGAGGCGGTACTGCCCAAGTACTGCATAGTAAAAATGTATACTTTAAATAGGTAAAAGGAGGCAAAGGTCAGAAATACACTCCAAGAGGCAAAGTGAGCTCTTCTTCATAGTGAGGAGGAGCTCAGGGACAGAGCTGAGGGTCTCACTGAATGAGTAATGCCTAAAAATGGTTTGGTTCTGTTCACCTCATTAGCTTGGGCATTCTCCAAATCAAGGGATTTAGAGCACTGAAAAACTGTTTAATAATAACTGACAAAATGTAAGCATTGATTTTGAAAATGCTGCACAGGTATGATAAAAGAGTAGGTACGTGATGGATGACAGAGGGATGTGGGAAGCACTTGCTTGGCTTTGTTTGGGTTGAGTAAAAGATGAGAGAGACACAGAGAGAAGGATCTCCTAACAGCAGCAGGAATATGAACAGTGTAAGACACACTCAGACCACACAACAAATTTCAGAGCCTCTTTTCCCACCCCATGAAGATGCACACAGATACAGGGATGGTTACTAAGACAATATCTGGTGCCTGCAGATAAAATATTTGTTTGCTTTTATATAAAAGTGAGCTGGAAGTACAGCTCATGATTGCAAACTGGGAAAGAAGACAGATATTTCCAAAGCTACTGCCAATCCCCTTACAAGGAAAAGATTTGACTCCTGCACATACCGAAGAGGAACTCGTGACTCAACACGTGGATCTGAACTGAATTGTATTCACAGGTTTTTATTCATTATGACTCCTAAGCTCCAAAAAGAAGAGCCTTTAAAAAAAAATAAAAATTAAAGACACCAGGAGGGGATGTTAAAAAACTACCAACAAACCAATCCTTCTGAAATAATGAGAACAACTATACATATTTCTCAGCAGTGAAAGGACTAAAATGCAGATGTATTCTGACTCAGATAAATCTTAGATTTCCCCTGTGTACAACTGAGACTGTAAATTGGAAAAAAAAACTGATGTGGGGAGATGAAAGTTTCCTCGCCAGATGAGTACTTGGCTCTTCTTGCTCAAATACACTTATTTTCAAGACTATTTGCTTTGTGATAGCTCTAAATCCAGGGCTTTCAATCTCTTAACAAAACTCCTGAACACCATAAACACACTGCAATAGGATTCAGGGGAACTATCACTGGAGACAGCAGGACCTGCTGCTGCAGCTGATTCCTCCCGGTGTGGGTGGGAGTGGAATTGATGGTGCTTCCTCTCCCTTTGCTCCTTTTCCCAGTGCTGCCAGTAACACACAGACCGCTGCTGCATCATTTCCAAGCAGCCTCACCACCTGAAACTGCTGAGCTCATTATCCTGCAGGCAGGCAAGGCCAGGACACCACCAGGAATTCAGGGTTAACTGCATTAACCTGGCTCATGTTTGAGCATGCTGATAGCAACTCCTCAAAAGAGACCAAAGTTCTCAGGGCACAGTTGGAGGATAAGATCAGGAACTGACATTTTTTTATAGCAGTTTTTAGAAATTCTGCCCCCAAACATACAGATGAAGTCCACTCCCTCACTTAAAAGTCAATATTGTGATAGGAATTCTAATGCAAGGGAGGAATATGTACCACACAAGCAGTATCACAGACTAGGACAGGCAACTGGGTATTTTGTATAAAAGCTGTGAGATGGGCAGTGTTTGCATGCACGAGATTTCAGCTTTTCAGTTGTCTGAAAACACAGACAGCAGCTGGCCGTGCATGGAGCCTGTTAGCTGTTCTCCAGAGCTCACAACTGCCCATGAATGCAAGCAAAACAGCCCAGACTGGCCTCATCTCAGCCATCCTCCATCATTTGTGTTATTTGTTGACTAATACAGAGCCAACTGCTACTTAGTGAGACAGAAGCATTAAGGTAGAGAAATCACAGAAAAGACTGGGAAGCCCTCAGGGGTCAGTTGGTCCATCTACTGCCCCATGGCAGGTTCAGTTTGACCTGCACCACTTCTCTCTGTTTTGCCTAGCCTGTTTTCCAAAATCATTTCCAAAATTTCCAAATCACCCACCACTCTCCACCAGGTAAAAAAGATGTAAAGTAAAAGATGTAAAGATGTAAAAAGTAGAAGATGTGCTTCACGAAAAATACAACTGCTCAGCCAGCACCTTCTCTCTAGGATGTTAATCTGATGTACAGCATCCACTGTGTGGTATCCTAATGCTTTCAGGAATCACGCTGATCCTTTGGGGACATGCAAATCTCAGGACCGGAAAATGGAAGATACAGGCTAATATTTGCCTGTGAGGTTGTTATTGGTAATGTGCACAGGTGAATTTTGGCTACCTGGGGGTTTTGGTATAATGTACTTATGTGGTTGCTTTCAAGACCTCAATTGGGACAAAAGGGATTAGGCACCGCCTGAGCAGCTCTCAGGTAGTGCTCTGTTAGTGGTCTCATTGAGGTTACTCTCCTCTTTCTTTGCTTTTCCAGGGCATAAGGTAAAATTGGACTAACTTTCTGTTTGGTTCATCCTCTTCTTTTCCTTTTGCTTCTCATCCCTGAACACATTTTTATGGAGTGCATAAACGTGCCTCACAAAAGGGACCCCCCCAGGCTCAGTGCTACTGTCACTGGGGAGAAGGTTGCTGCATGTTCCATGGCGAGCGTCTTCCACACTTCAAATTGGGGGATTTCTCCCCAAGGACCTGCTGGGAATGGCACCAAGCCTGCTTCCTGCAAGCCAGCATCCAAGCAGTGCTGTCAAACTGGCACCATCACAGAAAAGAGTCAGTGCCAGGGTAACAGAAGCATTTAAGGATACTGCCAGCACATTATGGATTTTAAAAATTGCTTTTGATATCTAATGTCCCCATCTTAATCCCAGTCAAATTAGCTGAGGTTCTAAATGCTCTTGTAGGGACTGTTAAGTGAGTGGAAAGGGAGAATGTTTGTGAATGGATGTGAGGAAACAGCAGGGAGATTTCACAGAAGAGGCAATTGAGAGCTAGTCCCAGGCTCTGCTGTGTGACAGTGCCTCTGGATGCTCTCTTACTTATTGATGAAGAGCAATTCACTGAATTGTACTATTTATATGTTTTAAGCATTTTTCCAAAACTGCATACTTCACAGGAATGTGTGGGACAAACTGGCAGTGGAAAGGAGCAATTCTAAATTTGTTAATAGGCCTGACTGTCATTTTTATTCCGCTGGTATATCTAAAGCTTTTTAAAAGTAGTTTTATGGAAAATGGGAATCAACACTCTTGAGCTTACATTGTCTCCTACAGTTTGAGGAGATAGCACATATCTTGCATTTCCTTCTTCACTTCATGGAATATAAATCAGAGAATATAATAATTTTAAAAAATAATTCTAGTCTGGCTAACAGCAGGAAAATCCATGATTCCAGCGACGAAGAGTAACATTACAAAACTTATTTATTCATATCAGCTACTGCAGGTTTTAGCATCAATTCCTGACTTGCC
>WAAG01039723.1:0-23843 GCA_013390105.1 Tichodroma muraria | reverse complement strand
CCCTGCTTTCCCTGCCAGATGCCTGTCTTCCGAACTAAGACACAGCCACTGCTCATCATGAGAAAATGTTGTGTGGAAGAGTAGCCTTGAGAGTGCATAACCTTATATTATGTGATGTATACATATACACATGAATGAAGAGAAAATACTTGCCAGTAAATGGAAAGATAGATGTGGAAAGAGAAAAAAAAAGAATCAGCAGAACTCTAAAAAAATCTCTGGAAGCAAAGTTGTATGTTTGGCTTTTTCATAAGGTGAGGCGTGACAAGGCGCTAGGGAATAGTCTGTGTTGTACTTCATGACTGCCTTCAAGGGAATATGACAGGATTAGGAGAAATTTCTGCTCATTACTTAAATGCCCAGCTACATTTTATGTCCACACAGTGCAGTGCAAAGTGTCAGCACTCATTGGTTTAGGAGCTCACAATTTAAGCTAACTGGAAATGCCTGTGGATATGTCCTGCTCTATGGGATTGAGCTGCTTCTGTAGCCATACCCAGGGATTCTTTCTGAGGAAGCATGAAAAACGGAAGAGTTTATCTTCAGCAGAGATCAAATACTTGGCTCTGGCCACAAAATAAAGACCAGAAGTTGCTATTCTGCTAATCATGGGTGGCAACACCACAGCATCCTTATGTTGCAATGGGCACAGCATAGTTCAGGTTGGAAGACACCTCTGGAGGTTTTCAGATCAACCTCTTGTTTAAATCAGGGCTGGCTGATAATAAAGCTAGATTGCTCATAGCTTTATCCAGTCTTGAATATCTCCAAGGATGGAGAATGCACAGCCTGTCTTTTTTTCCACCTGCAAACAGAAAGCATGAGTTATACAATTGTAATGTAGTATCTTTGTGACCAGAGGAACCAGGTAACAGAATCAAAGCTCCTGTTACTCTGCTGCTTGAGCACTCCTTGCTCTGTAGCTCTCTTTATTACTTTACCCTTCAAAGCATGATATTGAAAAGAGTATATTTTTCATTTTAGGAGGCATGTCCCGTCCCTGTGCCATTGGAATGCTTAGCAACACGGATGCAGATGCATGCCACATATGCAATGGAAGTCAGACTGTTTCCCAGCCCATATTCGACACATTTTCCAGCTCTCACCTTGTTATTTTTATGATGAATCCAAAACACAGCAATTAAAAGGAGTGCACCAGTGTTCTTTTATATCACCAATGGGTTAGACTAACTGCTTGTGAAACTATCAGTGTCCCTAGCCCAGTCGTGCTGCAGTTCTCCAGATGGCAACCATGCACACAGTAAAAGAACTGTGCAAATTGTCTGAAACCCTTTTTATATCATCCTTCCAACAACATTATTGTGTATTTAAACCTAAGCTTCAGAATATCAACAGGTCAGCAGGAGTTGCTGGTTTAGTAAATCCTGGGATCCTGGGTTAATAAATCTTGACACATTGGGTTTAGTCACAGCTCAAGATAGCTCTGCCACTCTGCTGTTCTGAATCCTTAAACAAATTACTTTGTCTCTTCATATTCCTGTTTGGCCTTCTGCTCATTTTTGGTATTTCTGGCCTGATGCTGTAAACTCAGTTGTTAAGTTACTGTCTCATTATGGATTTGAGAATTGATGTCTTGCAACCCCAAGCAAATACCCATGTTCTTCAGCTATTAACTACTGTCGCTTGCTTCTTGCTGTCTGTCTTTTCACAGGTGAACTCACAGTATTGTGCTATTGTGGAAGAAGATGGGGAAAAAAACTACCAACTATTCAGCAGAAAACAAAAAACTGTTTCTTAGCCAGTGGTTATGATAACTGCTATGGAAATGTCTCTCTCAATAGATGATTTCCTGACATTAAATGAATTTGACATTTACATCTGCTTTTATTTCTTCCAAGAGCCCTGTGTCATTTTTTCCCCATTTAAAGTGCTGTTGTACTCTGAAAATTGTTTTTAATATTGGCACTGTGGGGGCTCTCTATTTATTCTATCAAGTTTACTCAGAGCAAAAACATGTGGCTTGACAGCAAGAAACTCTCTGGCTTTTGTGATCCTGGATTGCAGTGGAAAAGACCTTTGCTAACTGAACACTGCAGACCCAGATGTCAGAATCTTCCTGAACTGTGCAGAAGTGATGGAGAGTGATGAAGGAGAACGTGACACACAGTGCTGAGAATAGACCGTGCTGCAAAAGCAGAGACAGCAGGCTTCTCTCCCTTGTCCCTCTCTCACTGCTACAGAGGATTCATGATGTTGCAACAGGCTTTGCCGTGAGTTGAATACGAAAAGTATTCCTCCCAGACTGTAGTACAATCAGCATTTTTGCTGCATTGGCTTCATCGCTTCGCTTCAGTACTCCAGTGAGCTGACTGGCAAAATCCCAAGCTGCATGCTAAGATCCCTGCAGCGCTGCAGGCAAAAGAGTGCCCAAGCTGCAGAAATAATGAAATAATGTACCTCATAAGTGCCCTTCACTTAGTCAGAAGATTCCCTGAGGAACAGCAAAATCCTAGAGAGGACGTTGCCAAAATTCCTTCTTTGCTGTCACTGACTGCGGAGGTAATAATTTGCATACAGTTACTGCTCAACGAATTCCCTGATTCAGCCTCTGCCCTCCACACCAGAGAACTGCTGGCTGCTTCCATATACAATACACAGATCCAGATTCATATAAACATGAGGCCAGGATGATGGGATCACTTATCTTTCCACCAAGATGAAAGCCGATCAGAAAAAGCAATTTCACTGTTGTACATTCATCTCTTACCATCTACTCTATCCTTTACTGTCTTTTCCTTGCAGTCTAAATATGAGGCTCTCAAGTAAAGATTATTAGGTGTTTGCACTGCTGAGCACAAGGAGATCCTGATCTTCCTTCATCAATCACTATCACAACCACATCAGCATTTATTTGTTTACAGTATCTGTTCTTTCAGTAGGAAGGTCTGCTGGGACCTCAGTGGTAATAAGGAGAGAGTGCTGCTTTTCTCAACCATGCCTCCTTTTAAGAATATAAATGGCATAGCTCTTTATGGAACCCAAAATGAAATTTTTCCACAGATACCAGTGATTATTTTTTGATTTGGTTTTTTTTCCTTTTATGCCTAATTGATGCTTTTTACACTGTATGTTTAATAGCTTTCTGACACTTTCCGTGTAAGAATCTTGAGGTACAGAAATATTGTATCTATTTTACAGATATGGGAATCTGAGGAAAAGGATGGTAAGTTTTACCTGTCATCAAGGATATGCACTGAGTTTATAACAAAACTGGAATTTTTATAAACCCCAGCAGTTCACCACCATTTCTTTCCCTGTTTTTAGCCATTCCCATTCTCTGTGCCTTCTCTCCCTCCTGTCGTCCTCTTCTGCTACCATTTTACCAATGTCTTGTCCTCTCTTTCAGCAGGTCTTATCACAGAAAGTGGGGTTTGTTTTCCATATTTCTGAATCTGGATCTGATACCCAAATACTTCATATGCCATGAAGACTAATGAAGACGAAGTCTGATGAAGATGAGTCTTCTGATGAAGACTCACTCGATGCCAGTCCTGCTTCTCTCTCACGTGCTAACAGCTAGGAAATTCCATAGCAAACTCCCAGCTATTTCAGGGACCTTGGACACTGCCAGTAATTCTCCTTTGTCCTTTTTTTTTGTTTATTTGTTCATTTGTTTGTTTTCCTGTGGCTCATTATAGTGCTGGCTTTTAACTTTTTTATGGGCCGTTAGTATTTTGCTTTATGAACAGGTCATTCTGAAATGTGTGGAGCCTGCAGTGTGTATAGACTCCAGAACAATTTTTCCATGGGACTTTCTGGACTCAGTATTTTTTGTATGACTATGTGCTGTAGTACGTGGGGATGCAGCTCATCTTTTCTCAGCCTCTATTTCAAACAAGATTCCTAATACAATTTTTTTTTTCAGTATTCTCACATTGAAAAAGTCCCCACATTCTTCCTGAATGAAATCTTCAGTGTTTCCCCTGCAGTGCACCCCCAAGAAAAGACAGTCATCTGTATGTACAACAGCTGGTTAAAGGAACATGTTTAGAGTTTGAGAGTGGTTTTCTGGTTGGTATTTTATCCTTTTTATTTTTCAAAAAAAAAGTAACATAAATTTTGCACGTGGCTGATCTAAAAACTTCTGGGCAATCTACTCTGTGAAGTAAGAATAGCCTATTCAAAATTCTGATTTGTATTGATGTGGGCACTCTTTGTATTTTAGACACCATGTAAATGTCTTCTCTGGGTAGATTTGTTATCTTGTTTTTAATACATTGAAACACAGGGCAGCTGCTAAGGAGGAGGGGAGGCTCTTTGCCAGTGTGAGGACACCAGTGGAGCTGTCTGCCAATTTCAATAAGAAGAACAAGTTTTGGTTTTTTTACTTTCCACTCCTTCCCTCTTTCCTGGTGCTCCTACTCCCTTACACTCACTCCTGGAAAGAGGAAGGAGTTCAGTCTCCAAACTGAATCAGTCCTTGCTCCCTTCACTGAGGCTGTCAGCAGAGCAAGGTTAAGTGTCACAACAATGTTTTTGTGTTGTGAATAACTCTCCTATCTGCACTTGCTTGATATAAGCAGGCTTGTAGCCCCTTTCCCCTTTATCCTGTTCAGTGCAATATACACACCACAGATCACTAAAACTGGGATTACTTGGTTTTACAAAACTTCCTTACAATTACTTGTCTCTCCCTGTCTCTCTTCCAAAAGCACCACAAGGTCTCTGAAACCCTGTCTTTTGTCTGAGTGTGCTCAGAGGAAAAAAATCTTGATTTTAAAGACCTATTTTTCTTCTCACTTATTTTACACCTGCCACCAGTTACCTATATGAACAAGGCATGGCAAAACAGCAATAAGAAAGAGTAACCCCATACTGATAAGATGGCTATTAGCTGATCTGCCTTTACAACATGTTTCAACTAGCTCTACCCAAGAAAACCATCAGTTACTGGAGTAACAACATGTCTGGGAGAATCTCAAGGGATTCAGCCAATTCCAAGTGGATCAGCAGCCTCATATAAGATGGTCTGGTACTGGTGGAAATGATAGTTTTTGGGTGGGACAAGAAATGAACTCCCTACTGAGCTATTTTCCACAAGAGTAGAGACTGTCACATTGTCTGTGTCACTTCTTGCTAGATGGTAGTAACATTCTGTCTTACTCAGAATTTCCCCAGGACTCTTCATTTGTAGAAGCAATCTTCTTTTCTTTCTGCCCTGGACTCCTGCTAAGTAAATAGTAGTAACTCAACTGGGGGAAATTTACCCTGTGTGTGGAGCAGAGAGTATACTGGAAAAAGCAAGTGTCAGCCATGCTGTTTGATGGAATGATGAAACTTGCTCCTGTTGCTTAAATGGCATCATTCCTAAATGGCAACATTCCTAAATGGCATCATAGTGTGATGGTAGAGTATTAATCTGATGAGAGGAACTTCTTATCAGCTTGGAAATCCATGTATGGTTGACAAAACAGCACCTGAAGTTGGTCTCTTGTTCCCCCTTAAAGTTTTGAGTGCACTTCAGCTTTTGAAGCTAACCCATTCTGCTGGAGGACTGCCCAGTCTTGCTTTGGCTTGCCTCTTTCTCCGGATTCCTGCCACATAAGAGACGTTAGCGACTTCGGCTGTGTTTTAGAAGCGTGGAAAATGTGGCTCATGTAAGCTTATGATAATGGTTTGCTGGACTTTTCAGGCTGATGTTGTGTTTTGTATTCTGCATTTCATGCTCAGGAGTTTCCCATGTGTAAAGCTCACCCCTGTTGTCTGTTTGCAAAGAGAAGTCTTTTGGAGAGAGGATAGAATTTGCCAAGAATAGGAAGGGAGAGTGGCTTGCCATGAAAGGTGTGACATATTGTGTACCTCACTGGAGCTTTGCAGCAGAATCCTGTTTTGCTGCTCTCTGATATCCTCTTTTGCTGTACTTTTGACTGATGTTTGTTAATGCTTAATCACCAGTCTGCACTGCTTGAACCTTCTAACGGCTTGTTGAGGTTCACTGACCATCACATTGCAGCCCACAGCTGCCTTGGTTTTGCAACATCAGAGAGAAGAAACCTGTCTGACAGAAGCACTTCTTACTGGAGCTTCCAAACAGACAGCCACCACAACTCTTACCTCATTGTAGCTAAAGATATGCTCACGAGGTAACAGGTGTGAAAAAGGTTATTTATTTAGTAAAATAACATATATATTTACATATATCCCACTCCCTATTTAGATTTATACTTACGTATCCCTTCAAAATTAGAGACTGTCAGGGACTATGTGCAGTGCAGGTATCAAAGTGCATGATTTCATTGTGAGGCCCTTGGGCATATGGCAAGTTTCTCTCTATATCTCAAGCATGGGCGCTTCACCTCCCCAGCACTTACCTGCGTAAACGTGGTTGTGCTAAGGTAAAGTACAGCTTCACAGTTGCACTTTTCTTCAGGTGTGACTTCCTGACAAAGGTATGGCAATATTTTGGCATCAGACTGGCTGCAGGGAAAGAGGGTTGGCTTAAGAGCTGCAGAGCTGACTTGTGAGACTGAGATTTTTTTGTTTGGCCTTTGCTTCGTACAAATTCTTTGGCCATTTTTTTTTTGTTGAGCAATTTCAAACTTCTCAAGTGGACATTAAGATATGAACACAAGCAAGAGTGGTGAAATGCACAGCTCCTATCCCACGCTGGGGCCCTAATTGCTCTAAAGAATTGCACACTTTGTCAAGTCCTGTTTGTAAGTCCTCTCTTGATTCAGCCTATTTTCCACCAGGGGGAAGTGGAGGTGAACTGATTAATTTGCATAGCACTTGGAGGCAAAAATTTTCAGAAAAATTAAGGCCTTGACGTGGTGATTTTTATATGCATGTGGATGTCTTGTCAGCCCATGGTTGGCCCACAGAGACAGCATGTCCCTGAATGGCTAGGTTATGCCCATGTGCACAGAGTGTATGAAGTGCTTTTGGTTTCTGATAAGAAGAAATGCCCTTAAAATAAATCCTGTCCCCACAGAAATCAAGAGCAAAGCTCCCAGTGACATCTGAGGGTGCAAAGTATTACAAAACCTAACCCTCTAAAAATGACTGAAGTCTGGACAGGCCAGATTTTTCTAAGGTGCTAGTAATCTGCTATACAGATGAATCTCATTTCTTAGCCTTGTGTGCAGTGAAAACACCTTTTGTTTTAGAAACGGGCTTCCCGTGGTGATCAGGTCAAGAACTGAACATTTGATAAGAGAATTTACAGCTCTATAGGATGAGGCCATAATGTTCTTCTTCGGGTAGTGTAGGGCTCATGGAAAAATCTCTAATCATCTGTCTGAAAAGACTAGGGAGACCCAATTCCAGATCTGGGAGTCAACTCCCCTGCTGATTTTTCATGGTTCATATTCCAAGCCTAAACTGGGATCCAGACAGAGGCATATGGTCACTGCCTCTGTAGAAGATCTGAAACTACAGGCTGGCATTTCCCTGGCCTCAGAGCTGTTCCTACTGCTGTGTTTTGTGACATCAGCCCATTTCAGCAGCAGCATCAGGTTAAGGATACCCAGAGGCCTCCTTGCCAATCACAAAGCATATGAGCTTTATTCCCAGGCACATCATTCCAGCCCACGGCCAAGGTCTGAAAAAAAGCTGGCCGAGGAGAATTGCTCTGACATGCAGGTCATGGGCAGGCCAGAGTTTGTGCTAGGAGTGAGTCAGCCCCAGAATCTCTATGAGACTGACATTTGAAGATGAGGACAGAGGAAGACAGGCCATGACTGCATCAGTAACATTTGTGGGTGTGCACATCTAGGCCAGTCTGCAGGTGAAATTCTTGCAGCTGGGTAAGAATTTTGCTGCCGTGCTTGGCAGACAATGGGGGTAGCTGGACTGGCCCTGAGGGTGGGAGGAAAGGGTAAAGACAACTTCCCACCTGCAAAGTGCCGTGACAGGGACTGGACTAGATTTCATGCCCTTCCATTGAGTTCTGTGCCAGGCAGCCATAGTGACTGTAGCATGCTTAAACCAAGGTTTTCCTCTGCCTCCAGGGGAAAAGAGAGGTCAGAAAAGAGCCACATACACGAGCTAGCTTTGGAGCTGTGCTATGACTGCTTCTCAGCTGAGGGCCTCTGGACTGAGTTTCTCACTGCACTGTGACCAGCAGGTTCTTGATATCTGCTGCACAGGGCTGCATGGGATTTGCTTGTGGGAATGAAGGGAATTGATTCACCCAGACGGGGTAGCATCAACAGGAATTAGAGGAAAACTTGTGCATAAGAAGGAGGCAGGAACAAACAGTTTTGGCCTAAAGTTAAGAAAGTGTATTTCTTAGGAAATACATTAGTCGCAGTTAACAGGATCAAGATGAATCATATGAACAAAAGGCAGTAATGGAACTGTTTCTACTACAAATTTCCCTGTAGCTGCTTCACAGATCAAGACCAGGATTCCTTCCTGGGAACAATAATGTGGAGTCCTTTTTCTCCTCTAGATTGTAGCATGTGAATCAGGAACTAGTCCTTGGAAGTCAGTGCACTTGAAATGATAAAACAGAGGATGAAGGCATATAAATCCATAAGCTAAGGAAAGGAAGATTTAAACTTAAATTGAAATGACTGATACAAGAGGCAGTAAGAGTGCAATTCCTTCCCAGACTACTATTCAGCTGATCTTGAACTTTAGGGAGAATTATTACATGAGGACTACTCTGCCCTGTATCCATTTTGGCGCCTGGCTGCTCTGCGCCATCAGCCAGCTGGAGAGCTGCTGTGCTCTCCTGCTGAATCAGGGTACCCAGCAAAGCACCCTGCTCTTGTCCCAGCACATACCAAAGGATACCTATGAACAGCTCTGAAGGAGCAGTCAGCAGCAGGGATTGATGAAATCCTTTCCTTACCAACCTTGAGGACAGGCAACTGTTTAATCTCAGTTGCTAGTTCCCATTTCTCTCAGTTCTGGATAACTGGCTGCTGAAGCTGAGGTTATTTCTAACCTCTTGGAAAAAAAATTTACTTCCCCTCTCTACCTGAATGGTTATTTCTTTTCCCACCGTTGTGCATGACAAGGCTGGCTGGACAGTGCAGCCCAGAGCAGAGCTATGTGTTCAGAGCAGAGCACCCAGGAGTGAGCCCAGGACAGCTAACCCAGCTGGTTCTGCTTCCATGTGCAACATATGCAATTACAAAGAGAGGGTTTGGGATGCTTTTTGATGCACACAAAAGAGGTGATATCTTCTTTTCTGCCAAATATGTGCTGTCCTGGCTTGTAGCTTTGCCTAATTTCCTATCAACAGCTTCGAGGAGACTTGGATGTAAGGTGTCCACTTTTAATCCTCTGCCTGCAGGAGTTGGAGATGGGGTTTGGAAGGCAGACAGATACAAAAGCCCTACTTGATCTCCATTTCCAGTTGCCACTTCCTCCTCTCACCAGATCAGGAGATGTCTATATTTCACCTCCAGTTCTAATGGAGAACGTCTGCTTGTATTTTCTCATTGACTGCATTCATTTTAGAGAGCAATTCTATAATTTTGTCATTCATCATGAGCTGCTGTTCCCTCTAGTGGTGGCTGGGCTCTGTGTAAGCCACAATATATAGGGAGTTTGGTTTAGGTCAGAACCTATACTCAAGATCTGACTTACCCTCAGTCTTGGTTGTTCATCACCGATATTCACTAAGAGAACTAGGAGATGTTTAATCCAAACTCTGGAGTTTGGAAATACCCTTGTGCAGGCCTGAACTTCTCAGGACTTTGTGTGTCAAGCACCAGTCCACCAGCAGGTGTCCCAGAAGCCCACTGGTTTTTACCATGGTAGGCACAGGTCCTCTCCTACCTGGTCCTGGATCTTCTGAAGAGCCGTGCAGATGCTCTGCCACAAGCAGCATACAGCGCCAAGTAAAAAGCACAACATACCAATGAAAAGTGTGTAGATTGCAGGACTGGGTGTGCTGGAGCCAGGATCTTCACCTCACCACGTGGATACGCTCCTTGCGGGGGCTGAGGAGCCTGCTGTTGCCTTGGCGACTGGAGCCGGCTCTATTAGCACAGCCAGGAGAGCTTAATCCAGTGTAGTCCACAGGATTAGGAACGAATTTCTGCAGCACAGTGCGAGAAGGGGTGATTTCAGGGATGACGTCAGGCAGATATCATATTTTGTGTCATGTTTAGCCAACACAGGACTACTGGGTTGAGATGGCTGCTTATCATTCCCCAGTGCTGCAAAGAGAGTATTATCTTTCTCATATTCCTTCATCTTTGACAGGGACAAGAACTCCACTGGGGACTACCAGTTCTCTATTAGCATTATCATCAACAGACAGTAGTTTCTCCAGCTCTTGCAATGGAAATGAAACCTCTGTCTAAAGGAAAAGCAGTAGTAATGTTGTACTAGTTCATGACAAAAGCACAGGAGCATGTGCTAGCACCATCTAGCCAGCATCCCCATCATTGCAGCACCAGCTGCTTCCTTCTCCTCTTTTTTCCATCTTTGAGCTTGGCACCAGTAGTTGTTTTCAGCTACAATTCTTACTTACTCTCTTGTGTCCTTTGTCCTCTGGCATTATTGCACATCCTCCCCCATTTCTCATCGTCTTTCAGGGAGAGGCTGAAAACTTGCAGGCAAAGCAATTGATTATGCCCTGGTATGTTAGGGAGAGGATGAGATGTTCTGGTGGTATCCCAAACCTGAGACCCTCTGACAAGGGTGAAGCCAGAGTATTCCTGCATTCTGCTTCCAGTGTGGGCCTGGAATCATGTGAAAATGGCTACAGGACGTGCTCTGAAGCAGCCACTGGGGAAGTAGTAGGTCTACCACGAACCAAAGCACAGCCCTAAAAGCAGGGAGTTGTGAAGTCACCTTTGCTGCCTGCTGTCTCTTGAGGTGGTAGCCCCAGGTATGGGTCAGCTGGACCCAGCTGTCTCATTTTAAGTCCATGTGTCCAAAGCAGCAGGGGAGGAGCCAGATGAGCAGCAATTAATCACCTGAGGCAAGTAATCCCCGAGGACTAGGCAGCGCTGTGGGGCCAGACGTCCCTGCACACTGTGGAGAGCAGTAGCCTGTTTCATGCCATGGATCCTGTCCTGGCAGCCCACTCTGTCTTGGAGCTTATCTCCCGGTCTGCTTTTCCAGGCTGTGCTCTGCCTGGGTGGTGACGTGGAGGTGGTACGGCAGTGTGCGAGCGAGGGCAGGATTTCCCTACAAGCCCTGGGTCCTCGTCCCCAGCGTGTGAAGGTCGCTGGCTCCTGGGTAAATTTCCATCGGATGCGGCACTCTCCCGCTGCGTCTCAGCATTTCTGACACCCGACTGCAGCTCCTCTTTCTCATTTGATCATTTTCTTCGTATGGGAAACTAACAGCCGTTACTAGAGTGATTTGGCCACCGTCCAACAGTGTGTATATTACTCACACATTTCCCTGCTAGCAAAAGGGGTTTTTTTTTCCACTGTCTGGTTGCAGCCTCTTCCTATCTTCATCGTTAGATAGCCTAGAAGGTCAGCGCTAAAAGAGAAATCTCAGAGGCTTTTTTTACAACCCAGAATTAGGGAGATCCAGTGCTGGGGGAGAGGGAAGGGGTGAGAAGGAATGGAGGGTATGCTCGACTGAATTAATTCTTCCCTAGGATTGTCTCTGGTACAGCTGAAAACACGATCCTGGAAAATGTAATATTTATAGAAACCGTACTGCCCTGGTTGGGTAAATCTCAAGGTCATCTGATGATCACTGCAAAAGGACTGGCCAGATACTGCTGCTGTTGCCCTGGCATCGTGAGACCATAAGACTTTCAATTCAGCACTAAAATCTGCATACAAAATGGAATCCTACTCCCTCTCCCTAACAACCATCTCTCCTGAAACTGCCTTAAGAAGGAAATGCACAGCCCAGCAGCGAGGAGGTTCAAAATGCCTGCACGGATTCTTTTTTTTTCTTTTTTCCTTTTTTTTCCCCTTTCTTTGAGAACATTAAGCTATTAACTCTAATTCCCTCAGAGGCAGAGGTCTGTAATTCATTTCACATATAGGGCATCTCAGGAGCTTGCCTGAAGGACCAGCTGTTGGCCTGAAGCCAGTTCTTTCATTTCTGAGCCCTTTCCATTCCTTAAGGAAATTCTGCATGGACATGCTGGATGCCAAAGTCCCTAGAGTGAAAAGAGGAACATAGGATTTATGTTTTCACTGCATCTGCTGTATTCCTGCACAAAGACAAGTCCTGGGCTCATTGACAGGTGGACACAATCCTTCCACTACCCCCAAAGTACTGCCAAAGAAATTGGTGGTAATGGGGGGAGGTGAGAGCAAGGTCAGGACTGCAGCTATTTCACTCTGGTCCAAACAACTGCCCAGGTCTAAAGAGTGAGGGGTCTCCACTGGAGAAAGTGGAGTCAAGGAGATACTGTCCTGAGGCAGGTACCCTCGTCTGAAAGTTTAAAATATTCTCTCCTTTCAAAACATTAAAAGCGAACTAAATGTGACCTTTATACAACCTTCCTGAATTGTCTTTCCTGAGCACAGAGCAGCATTTTCCCTAATATTTTCTGTGTCTGAAATATTTTCTCCAGTGGGGGTGCTTGCAAGAGTCTTTAAATTTTGTGTGTGAAGTTAATAGAGTAAATTAGGATAATTATTCAAGTCTTCAAGCATTTATTCAGCTGTTAACCAAAATACTTGATTGCAGTAGCAGTATTTTAACCAATGCAGCAATGCAAAGCAGTAATAAANCAATGAAAAAGAATAAAAAAAAAAAAAAAAAAAAAAAAAGAAAAGAAAAGAAAAGAAAAGAAAAAAGACTGTGAAACAGTGGTCTGCAATAAGAATAATCATGTGGCAATCAAGGAGCATGCAGAACATACAGCAAAGGTGAACTCTCCAAAGAGTAAAGGGCATGAGAGATACATTTTTGCTGTTCACGACCTTGGGCCAGATTCAGCTGGGCCCCACAAATACATGTGCCCAGCTGTACTGGAGCGTGTCCTTCGGTGCTCACTCAGGTGAGGCTGGAGGGCTTCTGTGAGCACCTCCCAGGTTCTCAGCCCTGCAGCACCCCAGAGAGCCATTCTCTTCTGGGTACCTGGAGCCTGGTCTGCTTGTCTGCATGGAAATACTACAAATATCACCTGTCCGTCAGGCTGCACTGAGGTGATTTCAGCCTGGTGTGTACTGTCTGGGTGAGGAGTCCATTCAGGTGTAGAATTCATGGGTAGGTAGCTGGCCAAGAATACATAGCTCAAGGGAAGTTATGTGAAAGCACTGGAAGAGTAATAGTTTTGAACACAGTGGCTAACAACCTGAACCTAAGTCAAGTTCAACGGCTCAATAAACTCATGTGAGAGGATTTTGTGGTCAAGGGGAAATGGATGAGGAAAAATGCTGTGGGAAAGCTTAACTTAATGATGCAGGTGAAGGTGAAGACTATATGTGAACAAGCAGTATCGTACCTAAACATGTTCAAATAGGGAAGGGAGATACAGGGCAAGACAGTTTAAATCATTTGACCTCCCAGTTCCCAGATCGGACCTCCCTGCTCTAGGACAGAAAAATTATGTCTAGATTGAAAGGTGGGTGCTACAGGGAGGGTAGTGGTTGCTTGTCTCTCTGAAGATTACAGGCTGTGTAGGGTATGAACTCTTAGCCTAGGATGGTCCGTCTTGCTAGGACTTGTGTGAAATTGAATCTGCTCTGGAGAATTCATACCAGAAAGGCTGCAGCTAATACACATGACATTCTCAAGGATTAGAAAGATGATTTTTCATAGGCCAAATTACTTTAGAGACACTGGCACTGTCATATCAAGGTGAATCCTATTATCCATCTGGGGTATGCAGGACAGTATGAAAGCACCACTGGGGATGGAATGTAGAGGCAGCTTACTTGCATGGGAAGGGATGGTTGAATGCATCAGTGGGAGAGAGGCCTGTGTGTACACTGTTTTGATAAACTTCAAAATTTAGGGCAGAGAACACAGTCTGAGCACAGTCTCCTGGTGTTCAGCATTGTCTTAGCCATGTTTTGGAGAATGTAGAGGTGGTTTATAATCAGTGATGTCCAGCTCAAATAGGCAAAGTTTGCACAATGCATCCAAAATAAGCCTCCATTAGGAACTCTACGATGTTTCTCAACAGATGTTTTAACTTTTCTTTGAATGCTTTCAAAAGGAAAACACATTGCCCTGATCTGCCAGCCATCTTGATGATTGATGCAATGCGGAGGCATCAGGTGTCTTCAGGTACCTCACAGAGGTGTCTGGTAAACAAGAAAAACAAAGCTGTAGCTCAAACATTGTGGAGGCCTTTGTCTGCTTTTTTTTTTCTCTTATTTTTTAACACTTCTTGTTGAAAAACTGTACTGTAATCATTATTATGCTTATGCCCCAACACTTGTAATGGAGGCATGAGCAAAATTCTCTTCTTAGATCTTTTCCTTTGGTCATAGCACTAACTCCATAGTCATTTTCTCCTGATGGATGTAGGATCAAAAATAAGTACATAAATTTTTACACTGGAGCAACCATTCCCAACAGTGCCAAAGAGGCCCTACAGAGAGTGCACAGGTTAGGGGCGTGTCAGGTAAGAGGAACATAACCTATTCATTCACTCCCTCTAACACTGTTTTGTGCCTTTTAAATTATGAAAAAGTCACAAGAGTCTCCACCTCCTTGCACATTTTTGAAAGAACTCCAAGCAGAATGACCTCCTTCTCTGTTCCCTTGGTGAGAGGACACACTTCTGCCTACAGCAAAAGGAAGAAAATACTAGCATCTGCTAGCCCAGGGGACATATTTCAGCAATGGAAGCTTACAGGTTTTGCCTGGTATCTTCCCTCTTCCTAAAGCACATGTTAACGATTTTGACCTTTCTAGTAATTTGATTCCAAAACCAGTGTTGCAGCAGCTGAGCCCTAAGATGTCATTTGGAAGATTATTATCACTCTGAAATCAAAGCAAACAGCTGCTTGTTCAAGCCTGTGTGGAGATCCCCTCACTCATGGAGATCCTTCTCTCTCATCTCTCAGTGTCCTCAGCCCTGGGCCCGTTGTCAAGAAGTTCCAGTCTACTTGGCCAATGTAAAGGATAAATATGCTGCCAATTCTTTGCATTTGTGTAGTACAAAAAAGGTGCAGGAGAGCCAAGCTGGTTGAATATACCAAAGGCATCCTTGTACACAGGTATCTAAGTTAGAGGGGGCAGGGTCTGTAAAAACTTGTTCATGGTGTGCAATTAGTTGATCTGGGCTATTTGCAGATAGATTAGAAAGTGTTCTCTTCTTGTCTTAAACAGAAGCTGGCTCATGCAAAAGTTCTCCTTCCAAATCTGCATTTCCTTGGCTCCTCCCACAGTGTGAATAATCCCTAACATTTCCATGAGTCAGTGGATTTTGCTATGGAAATCATGGCAATATTTTCAGAGTCACAGTCTAATACCTGAGCCCCGACAGGATTCGTGCCCCCACATCTCTGGCATTTTGCATGGTTATGTAAAGCCTCTTACTCATGGCATGAAACCGGGAGCATGTCCGAGTAGCGAGGAGCTAGTGAAATTTGGAGTAAAATCCAAACCTCCCTTTTGCTCACTCTTGAAAACCTTATCATTCATGTTTGAGCGTGCAACACTTTTGATGATGTGATTTGCAAATCGCTTGCTCTGTTGGTGAGAGCAACAGGGTCACAACTTTATTTTAAATTTCCTCCTTTTGCATGGCAAAGTTCAAGTTACTTGTAGAAAGAAAATCTGATCAGGTACTTCAAGAGATTAACATGAGCATTTGCCTTCATCTTTGCTGTTCATCCCCTTTTCTCCTGATCATGTTCCTCCTGTACCCTAAATATTTAATATGAACAGTAGCTGGGAGAGCAGGTATGTAAAAAAAGAGAAAGAAGTAATCTCAGCCATATAACCCCCTACGCCCACATCTGTGTTTCTTATATCAACTGAATATAAAGCTGCTGTCCTCAGAAAACTGATAATAAAAATCATTTGAGAGGCCCACTGCTCTGTGCAGAGCAGTAGCTGTCCTCAATGCAGTTTCTGGTTGCTCCTTTATGCAAAGTATCCTTTCTGCTGTGTGTAACAGAGGTGGTTCTCCCAGGTTAGATGGAGCATTCACAATGTGTGCAGAGGCCACAGAGCCTCATCAGGGGGTGGCTACACTGGGAAGTGGTCACAAAAGAGCTATTCATGTATTTTTATATGATATTCAGAGAGGGTATTTTACCTGTCTAACTGAAAGGTAGGAGTAAAACCCCTTGCAGTGAGTTACATTTATGAACACAAATAGGATTTGAAAGTGGTAGGCATGCATGGCTTCCATGTCTGCACCAGCTGCCTTCTCTGGGCCATAATCACATTTTCAGAGAAGCTGTATCAGTCACTACTGCTGTCTGTGATAACAGAGCACTGACTGCTCTGCTCATATATTCATACAGCCACAGTCTCTTGCAGCAAAAGCTGCATCCCTTCAGGTTACAGAAAGCAGACCCACCTGCAGCTTGCCATGCTGGCAGCTGTAGGGCAGGTGGAGAAGCCAGAGCCAGAAAAGCAGTCATGCATTGCAAAGCTGCTATCAGGTTCTGTTTCACAGGTGAAGAAACTGAGACAGATGGAGGGCAAGTGATTTTCTCAATGTGATATGAGTAATATCACTGGCAGTGCCAGGTCTTGAAACTAATCCTGGCTTAGGCCAGGTTCTGGGAAACATACAATAAACTGCACAGCAACATCCCTGGGCTTCTTGCTCTTGCCTCAGGGAGACTCACTGCAGATGTTTGGCACAGCTGGCACTGTGGGTGCACCATGGTGTTGGCTCTGGTCCAACAGTATCTCTGAGGGACCTTCTCCTTTCTTTCTCCTGAGGGTGTCTATGGTGAGCAAACAGCTGATGATTTATATAGTAGGTGCTCTTTCTTAAATTAAAATGATCTCTTCTGGGTTTTGGTCCTGTTCAGCTCAGTCTTCCCTTTTTGGGCATGTGATGTAGTTGGGTGATAGAATTATTTATAGGTAACACCTGGCAGGGGCAAAGACACTGACATTTAACAAATCAGTAGGGATGAAACAAAGGATTTATTGTTTGCTGATGCTCCAAGGATACAATGCACTGAGAGCAAGCACACCTTGTATTTCCCCTCTGCTCCTTGTCTCTTCTGTATCATTTCCCAGTGCACTCCAGGCTGTAATTTCACGTCTTTTTCCCCCTCCTTCACTCCCTGGCTGCCCCATGAGAGTGTTAAGCTCAGGTGCTCCATGTGCCAGTTGCACCAAAGTTTCAGTAGACCATTGGCAAAAGTTGAAACTATCACCTTGTTTTTGCAGTCAGATGTATTGCAGTGTGAAGGATCATGAGTCTCACCAACCTCTCTAACTCTGAGCCTGGGGTGCACCAATCTGCCCCATTCCTAGACCTCTGAATAACTTTTGTCTGCCATTCTGCCAAAAGTTCTCTTTTTATTTGCCGAGTTCTAAGCATGAGCTAGACTCTTGTCTCTGACTAAAGAGCTTGGTCACCCATGAGACGTGTTTTGGACTTTGGTCTTACTGTTGGTTCTCCGGCTTGGCCAGGTCCTGGGCTTGAGGAGATAGTCAGGTAGGCAGTCCAGTCTGGAGGGAGAGTGAGGGCTCTAAAGGAGAAACGCAGTGGAAATCATCCCAAACAACGCTTTTGGCAGCAGTTTAATTGCACATGATATGATATCACAGAATCCCAGAATCACTAGGTTGGAAGAGACCTTCAAGATCATTGAGTCCAACCCATGCCCTAACAGCTCAACTAAACCATGGCACCCAGTGCCACATCCAATCTTTTTTTAAACACCTCCAGGGATGGTGACTCCAGCACCTCCCTGGGCAAACCATTCCAGTACTTTATCACTCTTTCAGTAAAAACTTTTTCCCAACATCCAACCTAAATTTCCCTTGGTACAGCTTATGCATGCATCCTGGCCATATCTAATCTTTTCTTCCTGTCTTTCTTGTCTTGCTATCCTTGTCTTTCAAGAAAAATTATGGTGCTGAAAAACAGTCAAACAGACTAGCTTGTCTTAGGGCTAGGAGCTCTATGATTTGTATGGCTCTTTGATGGCTCCCATGGATTCCAAGCCAACCCAGGATTCATGGCCGTTTCTAGTTATTCAGACTTATCCTAGCTGTTCATCATCCTAGGAACTGGCTAGTTTCCTGAAAACGAACACTACCATTTCAACACAGTATCTTTGGCTGTCCTAGGACATGTCTCTTACTGTTCAGTATGCTTAGATCTGGCCTCGATTAACCAGACAACTTTCCCATTGTCCTTTGAACAGCATAACCCTCTTTGATTAGGCCAAAGGATATGAATGCTCTAGGTGACGTGCTTCACTTCTATAAAGAGAAAGAGAAGAGCACAAATATGCACACAGAAACTACCAAATTATGAAAAACAAGTGGTTTCTAAAGTTGTCTTTTCAGGTGGATGACTTGCAATCCAGTGTTAATTCTCTATTGCTGCTGTCTCCTGGAAAGATACTTAGAAGGGAGAGGGAGTAGCACATTTCCAGGGCTAGATATTGGAAAGGATCAGTAGCTCCATCTCGTAGTAACACTCGTCAGTCAGGCGTGTGCAGTGTGTCACTCACTGGAGGAGTGCCTGCTCTGCTGTGCAGCATCTCTGCTGTCACTGACAGCTTCAGTCCTGCATTCCTCACTTAACTTCTCACTGTGACTCTCCTCTGCACCTTCCATCCTTTAGTATCAGGCTGCTCCCTGCTTCTGGATCACCCCCTTTCTTGATTGTGCCATGGGTTTTGTACCTCTATGCCTTTTGCAGTCTCTCATGCTGACCGCTTTTCACACTTTTAACCTCTTTTATTTCTTCTCTTCCCCCTTCCCTTCCAGGTGTTTTCAGCATTATAAAAGTATTTGACACATCTTTGAAAAACACTTTTAAGCCAGAATCATATTTTCTTCAGGTTTTTATAGTTTTAGCCATCTCACACGCCAGAGAGAAAAGTGAAACTAAGCACATTTAGTGGTCACCCTAGAAAATACTCATAGCAGAAGCAGACTTCAAGGTATCTCAGTCTCGGTGTGTGGTTCTGGCCCTTTGGCAGGGCATGAGCACTGCACTTTGCTCAACACCACTTACAACGTGGGAGTTCTGCCGTCACAGATCAGCCAGTGGGATGGGCTGTGCCAACCCCTTTGGAATCTGCTCTGGTGCAATGTCAGCCAGAAAGCCAGGCTGGTGAGCTGTGTACAGGTGGGAGTCACGCGCAGGATCCCATCACCGGCCCAGTTTTGGCCATATCAGCAAGCAGCTGGAATATGGTAGTGTAAATCTTTTCCAGATACTGGAAATGTGCCTGAAAGTCATGGATTTGGTAAGAGGAAAGGGTGTGATAAAGTGGGTAGATCTTTTCTTTGTCCCTTCTGACCTGTAGGATACTGTCATTATCTGATGTGCTTTCAGAGCAGGAGCAGGCTCTGTGTCAGCCTCAACACAGGGCAGAGTGTAACTCCTCTACCTCGATATATATAATTGCTTTAAATTATTGTGGGGAGTATAATAGAAGAAAATAAACTATAACATTTCCCCTGTTTATGAGGGTGGTCTGGGTGTCTACTGTGTATTGCTTCTCCTTGGACAGAGCTGTTGGATGGCTGTCAGCACACTGAAGGCTTTTACATGTAAGAGAAGGCCAACCTAAACTCCCCTCATCTGGTCTGGATAATCTGACTGATCTCACCATTTCTGCCGAACAATGGAAAATTGCCTGAATATTTAAACATGCATTGTTCTTGGGGAAACAAAATGTTCAGCTAGTTTGGTTGCCTTAGCAACATTCACTTCTAAAAATACAAAAGACACAATCTACAAAATAAGTGAACGTGTAGAACAGGCAAAGAAAGAAAAAGGCATCTTTCTTCCTGACCCAGAGCAACTGGGTCGTGGGCCGAAACACTTTCATTTAAATCTCAGTGAAGGATTTAGGGCATATCTTCACACACTTGTTGAATACATTTAATTTTTAATATTTTAGAACATGGCTGATGTTAAATCCAGGCAAGTCCCTGTGACATCTCTTTAATAGTGTCTCCAAACTGATTCTGTCAGTGGTCCTTTAGCATGATGTAGCTCAGAAATCACAGGCTGCGCCAGAAGTAAGCAGCAGGTCACTGCAAGGGTTTCTGTGTGCTGTGGAGCAGGAGGATTAAAACAGTAAAAGTTAATCAAGAATGATTAAAGGCCAGCCTGACACATATCTTACAAAGGCAAGTAAAAGAAACAACAAATGATTCCTTTGTGACATGATGTGGAAAGGACCTGTGCATGCTCGGGGAAAAAAAGGAGGGGATCCTAGGTGTGACCCAAGAACAACATGAATTAAATGAGTAACACTCCAATTTTCAGTAATTCTGACAAATAAGAATACGGAGCAAACACTGTGTGTACAGAAAAGGAAATGACTGCACTTGAGATGAAACAGGAACGTAAGCATCTTGATCAGCTCCAGTCACAGCGACCAGAATATCTCAGAATATTGAGATAGCTGGCATATGAAATGGCAAATCTTACAGGGCGGATTTTTAATTAATCTGTCAAGTTGGTGGTGGCACTGTCTGACTGCAGAATAACAGATGCAGTGCTTCTGTTATCTCTAAGAAAAGGAAAAGGGTGTAATCTAGGGAAATGCAGACCCATTCTTCTGACCGCCACAGTGCCTACAGCTTTAGAGCCAATCTGTAGGAGGGAAGAATTTTAAAAAACCACAGAGGCAAATGAACAGTGAGTAACAATGCAATATTAGTTTGTCAAAGGCGGAGCATGCCAGAATAACTTGGTATTTCCCTTTGATAAAACAACTATTTTGGATTGGGGAAATTATAGAGATCTTACCTGTCCAGACTACAATAAAGTACTTGACATAGTGCCATAAGTGAAATTAATAGCTAAAATAGAAGTTATGAAAAAGTTAGAAGGTAGATAAAGAGCTAGCTGATGGGGAGACAAAGTCAGGTTGCACAAAAAAAGAAGACATCAGTTTGGAAGAGTGGAATTCAGTAGCTGGCTTTCCTAGTGCCTTAGCTTTAATATGCAGAAATGTATCGGCATCCGTAACAGCAATCCTATTGCGGCTCAACAGCTGGAAATGGCAGGGAACAACAAAAAATTGCACTTAATTATATACTACACTGTCATTGCACAGTGACTGTGAGTCCCAAAATGTTGCAAGTGTGTAAAGACAGATAATACCCTACAACGTATCTAGAAAGAGAAGGAAGAGTGATTAGTGCTATGCAGGATTCAGGAGAGATATCATCTGAAACATGGAGTACAATTCTTGTTGCCCACTTCCTAGAAATACAAGTTGAGAAATAACAGAGAGATAACAGGGAGAGCCCTGTTATCATGTACATAGGCCTAGCCTAGCCTATGTAGAGAGACTAAGAGAGACTGGCTTTTACAGGAAAGTGAAGGATGAGAGTGGCTAGATTTCCTCTCTATAAATCTATTGGAGTGTAAAAATCAGATGATTATTACAGCTGAAGGACATCCCAAAAACAACTGAGTCTAAACTGACCATAAAGAAATTTACCCTGGAAATAAAAAAAGAAAGCTTCTAGCCATCAGATTAAACAGGTTTAGAAACAGTCTCTAATGGGAGAGGCAAGGAAAGAGGCCCAATACTTTAAAAATATTTCACTTAAATGAAAGACATTTTGTTCTGTGGCTTTCTGTGATACTACTTGGTGACCGAGAGGCTTCCAGGGCTATATTTGCCTAATCACAAATCAGTTTGGCAGCATCCATATCCAAGAGGTCTTCTCCACTTTACCTAAATTAAAGTCTATGCTTTCAACCACATCAGTAGAACTTAGTGTGCAAAACAATCATTCACAGAAAACACCTGGTGGGACGAGAATGACAGCAGGTAAAGGAAAAACTATTTCAGCAGAAAGCCATTGTCCTTCCCTGATGCTGAGGGACGTGACATAACACCATGTTTGCCAACTAGGGGACAAGCCCTGCAGTGCTGATGCCAACAAATGAGCTAAAAGAGCTTCCTAAAAGAAGAGTAATTGCATGTATTGGGTATAGATCTGTCATGGAGATAAGCAGAAATTGATTCAACTCCCTCACAGTCTGTTTCTGCTTCAGTTCCTCATGAACTGTGATTTTGTTGAGAATGTTCAGATATTTTTTTTTTTTTCTGGATGTTGTTCAGCCTGGTTTTTATCACTTAGAAGGTGGTTGCCATTCTGTTTTATTTTTCCCCATGGCCCATGACATTTTGTGACAGTTCCTCTATCAGAAACTTTTTACAGAACTGATGTTCAAACTGGTGGGATGACTTGTCTGGAGTTGTTTGGGAAGTCTGTAGTAAAACAAATTTTCTACCAAATCACTACTCCCTGCCTCACCATAAAGTCAATGTCTCTACTACCTTTCTTCTGTGTTTCGTTTCCCCCTTCCATTTCGGTCTGCTTCATTCAAGCTCATTCATGTCCTCTTCACTCCCTTCTTCTCCTTGCCAGCTGAAGCATATGACTGAGGTGCCCTGCTTCAAACCTCTGCCCTCTGATTTCCCATGGTTTACCTTTTGCTCCATCCATCACTCTCATGGTTGTCACAGTTGTAGATCACCACAGCAACAATGCAGTGGTGCTGGCATGAACACAGAAGAAATGAGTTATTATGACTCCAGCTGAAGCAATAAACATGTACAAATGGAAAGAGGGCTCTGGGAGAGCCCTGGGCAGAATTTTTGGTTTATGCAGTGGATAGAAGCTGATGTGACAGACTTGGAAGACCTTGCTCATCACGGGCAAAACTCAGGCAATTAATTCCCACCTCATGGTCCCTTCAGCCAGCAGCTTTTGGCCTGTGTTTTTTCAGCAGCATTGCATTTACTTTTTGCTCTATGTTTTTTCTGCAGCACTGCATTTGCTGTCCACCCTTTGCCACCCTTCCCATGCCAGGCACAGCTGGTGAACGTAACCTGTGATCCACTGAAGACCATCTGGGAAACAGTGGTGTCACAAAGGTTTGGAACAAACCTCTGATGCTGTCACACGAGCCAATGAGCCACGTGCAACTCCCATCGGTACAATGAACAGAGGAGAAAAAAGATTTGTCAGGGAAGAAAGCAGTCCTCAGAATCAAAATTTATGTGCAGTGTAGAAAGGGTTTGTCAGTGCTGCTGCAGCCCTTTGGGTGAGTTGTGTTTTTTCTCTGAAGTATCAGAACTTTTGTGTGTTTCAGTTGTGATGTGAATGGAGACCTTTCTCATAATACATGAGTCTTTCCAAGTAGGGAGACTCAAAACCAGCTGTGATATAGTGAAAATTATATCTGACTGTAGAGCCAGGTACAGACTCTTGCCTTCCATAATCTTTGTGGTACTGTCCCATTTATATGGATGTAGCTTTGGTGCACTTGCAACAATTGTGTATGAGGAAAATTACTTAATTACATATAAATGTGGTCAGTGCCATTATATATTTTGATAAATTAATAATCTTAATGAACCAGATCTTCAGATTAATCAAGCAAATATTTGTCTCAGAAAAGCGTGAGGGCAAGGTGACATGAGCTAACATTTTATCCAGCTAACTGTCACCCTGCAAAAAGATTAAAATGGATCCAAAGGTAATGTTATTACAAGGAGTTTGGGGTTTGTGCTTTGTGCTACCTGTGCCACCGATGTATCTCCCTTGGACACTGCTACGGTGGCCAGAGATTTAGATGTGCTCTCCCCTCTTGTGCTTCTAAATAGCAAAAGAAGCAAGAGGCATAAAGCTGGATGTTTCATGTCAGTGCTTATGAACTTGCTGTCAAAGATGACGGGTTCTTTGTAAGACATTAAAGGTTTTCTGCAAAATACTGTGAAAATACACACCAAAAGAAAACACCTACATTCCTGCTTGCAAGAAATGAGAAAAAGAGAAGAAGAGAGAAA
>WAAG01039716.1:6560-24824 GCA_013390105.1 Tichodroma muraria | reverse complement strand
TTTGTACCACATAATTTATCATACTCATGAATGCAGTTCATGAACAAAAGACAGCTTTTACAAGTTCGTTTTCTATTTGAAGCTGCCCAATAAAAGTTTTGGACAAACCAATTTCAGCCTGCAAATTGCCCATAAACTGCTCATGGTGCGTAGTATTCACAGTACCTGCTACTTGTAATTCGGAAGTCAGCTTTTTGGATTGGTCAAGCTGATCATAAGTCTTGCTTTCCTTCCCTGAGCATTGAACTGATCTTACCAAACCCCGAGCAGACCAAAAAATGGGAGATTGACTNTAGAAAAGTTTATGAAAGAACATGAACACTGAGTTTTCAACTCACAGAGTTTCAGTCCTCAAGAAAAATAAAAAAGAAGTAATCTAAAAATATTCTTTGATGTGTGTGAGGGTACTGTCCCCTACTTCAGGCTCCATGTTCTAGGAAATACAAAAATACCAAGCATGCAAGATCTCCTCCCACACCTCAAATAGTTGCCTTAGAATTGAGAGAGAAAATAAAAACTTTATTTCTCCATACTACACGTTAGTTTAATCACAGTGCATTTTTCATTCCATTTGTCCCAAGGCAAAACAGAAATTTTAGAGGATTGAACAGTTACCAATAGATCATAGAGGTAGGTAGAAAGGCAAGGAAAGGATATAAAGGAATTATTGGCAAAGCAGAATAAGCAAAAGTGGACTCAGTAGAAAAAATGTAGGTCAGATCCAAGGTCTTCATGTCCCTGGAGGCTTGCAAAGAAAATCTGAAGCTACAGCAAAGTCACACAGAGTAAGTATTTTCCAAGGTGGGATTGTGCACTTGACTATTGGTGCTGCAGAAGCTTCAAACAAATTACTATAATAATAACTAATTTCTTTAGCGGGTATTGCAGGAGTTAAATTCTAAAACATCCTGACATCTGGTTCCTCACAGAGAATGATACCAAACAAGGTCCAGAAGTACTTCTCTTCCAGCCCTGCCACCAATATTGGAAGAAAAAATAAACTTGAGGCAAGTCAAAGTCCAAAAGATCAGGCATTTGCCTCATTTCAGACGTTATGAGATTTTGTGTGCTCACATATCGCCAAGGCCTCAACAGCTGGCCTCATTGTTTGCTGCTTCAAACACAGCAGTGGCTCAGAACTGCCCAGGGTAGGAAGTGCCCTCGTGCACAATGCAAACCCCTAACCCAGACTGAGACCTTTCCACATGTGGTGTCCCGCCAGTCAGGGTCACTTAGTTATCTAAGAGAAATAATAGAGAGGAAATAATGTGCTGAGGAGTAAAAATCACCCATGAAAATATTTTTAGCTAATGGGGTGAGATTTGGATGTATTCATCATAGCTTTTCAATCACCAATGATGAAGAGGAAAAAACTATCACAAAAAAACTTGATATTGTGAAAAGTCAAAGTTCAGAAGTGAAGCAAGTATGAAGTAGAGATAGCATTCTCAAATTCTCAAATATACAATCACTGTTTCTCCATCAGTTAGTGGCAATAGCACTGAGAAGCCAAATACTCATCACATCCCATCATACAGGTGAACTGTAATTTTACAGACTGAAAAAATGGCATTCTTCAATTGTATTTTGTTTTTGAATAGGTAGCGAAATATTTCCATCAAGTGTAGACACATATCATACTCTTGGTTCTTATTTTTCATGTAAAATTTTGATCTCTAGCATCAAGAATACATCAAATCAGGTCATATGTAAAATACTGTTACATGAAAACCAGCAACATCTAGATTACATCAACACAAGTAAAGAAAGCATCACACTAGCAACAATAACAAAACCATTTGTCCAGTATTGCTGGCTACACACATTTTCAGCCACTGTGGATAGTAGTTATTGTTCAGAGACTTCTAGAATAATAATGCATTGTGCATGTAACTCTGTTAGGAGACATAAAATAGGGACGAGACAGATGATCTTTCCAACTTTCACTCACTGGATTCTTCTCAGCACTTGGTTTCCCTAGTCCATCCATTTCATCTGGTCACTTGGGATGTCAGCAAGCAGTGATGATACAAGCACACAGTCAGGTGCAGCTATTTACCAAGCACCATGCTACACCTATTGCTTGAATAAATCTGAACAGCATCTTAAAGCAAAGGAGACACTGCTGCAGTAACATTGACAGAAGACCTAGCTATTAAGCTGTCTACAGAGTCTAGTATCAGTGAAATGTTTGACAGCCGCAGGGACAAATATGTATTAGCAACATTGCTTAATCCATGTTTCAAGGGCAGAATTGAAACCATGCCTTCACCCTATGCAGGAACAGATTGCTGGAAGGATACTGTCATAAATAACAGTGCTGGAGGCCATACCATTATGCACCTCCTCTTCTCCCTCATCCTTCCACTTAGCTCCCCTAGGCCAAGTATATCTCATAAAGCAGAAGATGCACAAGCTCCTGGAACACCACAGAGTGCAAAAGAAGTAATCACAGCATACCTATAGTTCCTGGGTCTTCCTTTATCAGCTCAGAGTGGGGCAGTACCTCCCAGGAAAAACTCAATTTGTCCGTATCATGGGAAGAATCTGTCCATTATGAAAGGTCTATAGGTGTCACGGGAGACCTTTTCATATGCTGGGAAGTGAGAAGTTGACTTTCGGAAAGATACGCTCTAGTTCAGACAGGAATTAATTCAGCAAAGCCTATGGCCTGTGTTAAACAGGAGGTCAAATTTGATGATAGTAGTGGTCCCTTCTGGCTTTATAATCTATAAAGACTAACTACTTTACGAGGTGGGGGAGGAAAAAAGACAAAGAAAGAAACCAGTACCAGTACTTTTAAACCTCCAAATTTCCCACTATCCAACATGTGCACAGATTTCTTTTTCAGGTATGTGTCTGGCACTGAGACAGATCGAAAAAGTGGGTTTAATAAACCACAGCATAGAATATCTCTTTCTTAAGGGAGTAATTTGAAAAGCTTAGCAAGTTAAACTTGCAACATGCAGGTGATTCTTTAAATTAGCCTAATGGAGGAGATTGCAGAGGAATCTATCAATCAAAATTCTTACAGAAGGTGAGGAGACATTTTGCCATGTGCGGTGCTTACACTCCTATTCCCTTTTTCATCATTTCCCATATATTATATAAAAGATTTTCTCTACAATCTGCTTGAATAATTTGGCAAAAGATAAGAATTGTGCAAATCTCTGTTCTGTGAGAGCTTTTCTTGAAGCTTTGATTCACCTGGGTTCATAAATCTCTGGGTTTTGCTTCGAGGTTTAAGGACATGTGAGCTGCAAAACTGAAAACTGATCTCACGTTAATAGTGTGCAAAATTGCAAAATTACAAAGCCATAAATGGATTCACATTTGCAACTTAGGAACAATGGGCTGACTCTTCCGTTTGTAACAAAAATCTATAGCCAGGCACTTTTTACTGTATATCCACAGCACATATGCCCACAGATATACATCCAGACTATTTACTTGCTGGAAATTTGAGCGTGGGTCCAAAGAGTGAAAGCTCATAGCAAGTAAACAATTTGTAGAGTATTCTTTCTCAAAGTATGCCTTATTATAGGCTTCTGGATTATTTCACTTTTATTTTCTCCTGTAGCACTGAATCCTAAATCAAATAAAACCCATACCATGTAAAACAAAAAATCAGTCAAACTACTGAGACTGTAAGGCTTGTGTTTGCACTAGAATATTTAAACAGAAAATACAAATCCCAGATTTAAATGCACACATTCAGGTGAATTCAGCAGGTATGGTAAAATGGAATAACCTCTATTTTCACTGGACTAATTTCATAACACAGGAAGCTCCTTTCCAGAATCAACCAGGAAAGAAGCGTTGTACTAATACCAAAGTATTATATTTACATATTTTCACTAAAAGCAAACTAAGCAAACTGCAATACAAAAATGGTAGATTTAACTTCATTTGAAAAGGAATATTTTTGTGAGGATAGTTATAGTGGCCAAAAGGATCTATTATTTTGCTTTGATAAAAAAAATTTATTGGGGGACAGAGGGAATAAGGTATTTTCTTCCTATTTTCCATTCAAATTTCACCTTTTGTGAAACAAAAAGGGAGGGTTCTATTTCACTTTTGACAAATTTTTGGCATGTGAGAAGTCAGCCAACCCATTACTCCACATTGCGCAGACAAATATCTGTTTCTTCAGCTGTTATCGTTACTGTTACTACTTCTATCTGCGTCACAAAGAGGAAAGCTAGGTTTAAGGCTCATTTTCTTAAGCTTTTACCTAATGTTGCATTCCTACCAGTGTTATCAATATGCCTCAAATGTGCAACACTCAGGTTAGATGCAACTCTAAGAAACTACTAAATGGCAACAGTAAGTGATGCAAAGTTGAGGAAAGATGCATAACCAGAGACAAACTATTTTGAAAGAGATTTAGAAGCATAAGAAATCTGATAGTTTTGAAAATCCCATCATTAAGGACATCTATTCCCATGAGATACATGCAAGTTAGGCACATATAGCAAGATACATGATAATGCTACAGATTTTTCAGGTTCCTGAGCCCTGCAAAAAGTTCAGCTGAACCATCCAGGGGCTCCTTCACCTCCTAGCGTCCCATAAAGAAAGCTCTGACTACACAGATAGGTAGATCTTCCTGTCCTGAGCAGGAGTGCCAAAACAGCTAATCTTTCCCTCTAGATACTGCAGTCTGGAGGTGTGTAGTCTGCTATATTAAATCCATTACTTCCATGACTCCCTGTGTCACACACTTCACAAGGATCACATTATATCTGTCTTGTGGGATTGAAAGGATTTGTGTTTCCCAGTGCTACGTGTAGGGGAAAAAGACAGTGTAGGTGGAGATGGGGCTGCCTGACCAGAAAGCAGCAAATCCTCTTGACCCAGCTCTCTGCAGAGGGGAAGAGGAAGAGTAAACACTTCTTGCCTGCAAGTACAGCCCCATTTCCCATCTCCCAGCTGTGTGCATGCTCTCAGCACTTTAATCTCAAAGATACATGCACACAAACTCACAACTACTAGGTGTCATAGAGCAGGTCAGGGCTACATTTTCTCTGCCGCTCTCCAGACAAATTAGTAAAGAAACTTCTCTGAGACCTGCTGCAGCCAGATAGCTTTATGAAATGTACCAGGTAGCTTTATGAATGCCCATCAGGAAAAGCTTAGATACTTCAGGGCAAGGAGTGTGTGTGCCCGAAACACATGTGACTTGAAAACTTTTCTGCCTACACATTCTGGCAACAAAGCTGCTGCAGTTCTGGGGAGGTCAGTGAGGTTTCATCAGACAGCTGAAAGGTTTCTAAGGGCCAAGGTCTAGAGCCTTGGCTTCACTAGCAGCACTGAGAATCCTAATGCAAAGGTAATGAACTTTCCTGCTGTTGTTGTATAAACTACATTATTTATTCCCACTTGGAAAAGACGAAGTAAACACAGTATCTAAAAAAATACTTTGTCTTCCTATATGAGACCTCTCAGTGGTTTTGGACCTGTGAAGCAATAGAGAGAAATATCTGCTGAAAAATCTCCTCAAAGCAGGAAGCATTAGGAAAAAGTCTCAGGAAAGCCTAATCTCTCAGTATCTTTAATTCAGAAAAATTTGCCTGAGTCTCCAAGCCCCTGGATGCTTATGTAGATTGGAATCACTGGTCTTTTTAAAAATTCAGTTTTCTCTCAGAAGCATTTGAAACTCTTCTTGCTACTCGTTTGAGCTTAGGTAAAGTCAAATAAGCTTTATTTACCCACTGCCACTGAAGGCGTGCCTACAGCACAGATAGGATCAGGCTGGCAGGGGTGATGGCAGAACTCTTGTCAAGGACTTTAGATCAGGCTGTAGGATCTCACCAGGACTTTCAGGTATGTGCTCAGATCACCAGTCCCTACTGAAGCCTGTACCAGTGTGCCTTCACGCCTCTTGCAAAAACTCAGCAAATTCCACAGTTTCCTGTCCAAGTAACTCAGTAAATGTGGATCACCAGCAGTAAACCAATTTTTTTTTTTTTTTTTTTATGAGAGGCAAGGGGAACCGAATCTTGGCAATCCATGCTCTATTATCACTTGCCAACTTTGCTTTCCAAGGGTGGCAAAGTTCTGGCAAAAATAAATATATAAATAACTATCTGCAGCAATCAGCACAAGGGAAACAAACAGAGGAGAAAGCTTTGCCCAGCAGCAGGCTGAGAGGGGCTGATAATGAATGACTGATGATGATTACGTGTAATTTTATACTTCCTGCAAAATGATAGATACTGGCCAAGTCAGCCCCACAGCACCACAGAGCCAGGCTGGAAAGGCAGCTCGACAGCAGACCTCTGCTGCCACGATATGTGGAGCATCCAGCTTCAGGAGGTGAGCTGCCCTGGGCACCCACAGCACACAAGCAAGTGTGACCTTGCACGCAGCAGCTCCTGGGCCACTACCATGGGCAGCATGACCTCTTGGCAGAAGCAGTCAAAGGAAAAGAATGGCAGGGGGATGCATTTAGAAGGGAGAGGAGAAGAAACCCACATAACAAAAGTCCTTATGATTAATGAATTGGAGATGAGAAGAGAGTTTACATATGCACTTGGAGAGAAGGAAAGGATGTTCACAAGCTTCCTCCATGACAAATGCGGGCAAGAAACAGGAAGAAAGAGCTATTAATCAGTGGTACAAAGAGATTTTTTTTCCCCCAGCACAAGCCAGTCCAGGTAAACTGCTTGAAACTGCTACATCCAGCTTACCCTTTACAGAGGTCTGCTCAGCAAGCCCCACCACTCTCTGCAATGAGCCAGTGCCCTTTAAGTCCAACACCTCCTTTATCTCCTCACACAAAGTGGAAGAGTCCTAAAGACAGCAAATGAGTAAAATCCTTCATCTTCATGTTTAAGCCACTGTTGTTATTCACAGCGCACCTCACAAGCATGGCCACCTGCCAGTCAAACAAATACCACTCTGCCGAGTCCCCTAAACAGCCATCTGATCCTTTTCTAACTGTTGTTTAGAGTTCTTTAGGGGTGCCCATGGAGTGATGATTAACAGCCCCAGGCGCTGTGCAAGCACTTGGAATATGCATTTCTTTCTAGTAGGGACATTTTTTCTTTCATATTTTTATTGGTTGTGTTTTATTAGTCACATTGCTCTTCAGCCTCCCTGCAGCATTGGCAGCAATGCCATTAGCTCGAGATGGAAGTGCGTGTCCTCCCTTCATGGCTGAGGTGAGGTACCACAATAAAGGCAATATCAATAAACAGTACATTGCAGAAAATTAATAAGCAGTGTAGAGTTGTCAGCCAATAGTGAGTACAGAATAGGTAACACGTTTAATATCAAGTCATTTCTTGTTTTGGTTGCTAAGAAAGTATTTAGGAGTCTCAATAGAATATAGTAAAACCGACCGGAGAAGGCACACAAATATTAAGGAAAGTCCGCGAACATTAATTACTTAATAAGAGCTTGTAATTATCTGACAACAGGAGCACTTTGCTTGATATGACATATGTAGTGTTACTCCCTAGAACGAGCCACAAGAAACATTGTGGAAACATTGTGTGATAAAATATTCTGGTCTCTTATCCCAGTATCTCAGATATTCCCACAGCAGGGCAAAGCCTCTCAGCATCCCAGCAGTTAGATAAGCCTTTCCATACCATTTTACAAATGGGCAAGGACAGGTAGGGACTCTTGGAAGGTCTTAAACAATACACTGAGCTAAAAAAGAAAAGCACCATCATGCACCAAGACTCTCATACAGAAATAAGGATATCCGTTCATTTTTGGCTTTGCCTGAAGCGTCATTTTTCCCTACTTAAAATAAGGATGACACTACATCTCATCATATGCACATAGGTCCCCCATGATGACAATTAACACGTCATCCACCTAAAAAGCACTTCCATGTCACTACTGTCACAGTTTAACACTAAGCCATGAACATCATTGCCTGCAGGAGTGCAGTCTCAGGTGCAAATTCTTCAGCGGTGAAGACGTGTTCCCTGCACACGGGTGCAGAACAGAGCACAGGGGGCCGATTTTGCCTGATATTTTTAGGTGCTGCTGCAAACCAGCCAACAAAGAGCACGAGCACACACTGAGAATTCTCCAGGTACAATGGCTAAGGCACACGAATGGAGAAGACTTCATACACCACCTGCAGATTTGCAAGGACAAATAAGAGATTCTCCTACAGCCGACTCCTTTTTTTTTTCCCCCAATTTCTGGAACTTTCTGGAATGCTTTAGGGCTCGCTCCTTTTATTAACTTGTTTAAAGGCATGAAGGAAGAAATTATGTGAAGGAAAGAACAGAAGATTAACATATTTCCAAACATGCTATAAAAAAAAAATTTAAATCACCTGATCTCTACCAGAGCTTCACTGACTAAATTGTTGAAGGGGAGGGGGGAACCCTATACAACATCCCATCCAGATGGTAGTTCCAGTGCTCCGTGGTCAGCCTGTTTATTAATGAACATCTGTTTTCCTTACAAAACAGGATGGACTTTCTACCATAAATTCTCCTTTCATATATTTCTTGGAAAATGACATTAGGAGTTATTCGCTGTCACACAGATAAGCCAAATTTATTTTTAATTTTGGAATCTGAATATTAATTATAATATTTCTGTCACTCACTAGATTATTGGTGAATGTATCAGTAAAACATACAGCTAGCTGAATATTGAAAAAACAAAAATATGACTTTTCCTTTGAAGATATTTGGCTCCAGTCCCTTTAGTTTTCCTTTCCTTTTAGCTTTCTGCATAACTGGATGAATGCTGCTGGTAAAGATGGTAACGGACATCAGACTTCAAAGTACTATACACATAGTTTTAGAGGTCCCTAAAATAATCACCGTATTTCAACCCATCACTGTTTGGTCATGGATAGTTTTTGAATAGAAAAATGTCTTTATCGTAATTCAAGGTAAGTTTCTTCTTGGTTGTAACCACATCCTATAATGTAGTGAATGTTATACATTGAATTACATAAACTATCAAGATTTGGTGACCTAAAAGGCAATTAAAATTTGAAGACAGACTAGAATTATAACTACAGAGCCATATGTAAGGCAATATTTTTTTATTATAAATGTGAATGTGATGGAAGATTTCAATCCTGTCTCACAATTTTGAAACACCACATCAAAAGAAGTTGAAAGGGAATGTTTGGATGCAACCACTTGAAAAATAAGGTTTAGATTTAAATCCAAAAACATGTAATTGTTTATTAATGGTAATCACCTAAGGATCTGGAAACCCATCTAGAACATTTTTTTTCTCAAGATGATGTCTCTTTTAAAACAGTGGTGCTGAACAATAATAACCTTAAGATATCTTTCTTTTTGTGCTCTGACATTACCTTAGGAAAGAAACAAGCTGGGAGCTGGTATATCTGCTTGTGAAAAAAGTTTCAAAGACAAAAACAAATTATTTTTGTTTGTTTGGCTGGGGTTTTTTTAACAGGAAACTTTTATGTCTTTGAAGTTATAAAGAATACACATGTGTGCATAGGGGAGGGATGTGTGTACAAACCTTTCTTGGTTTCTATGTTCAGCCAGGTATTCAAAGCAGATGACTTATCTGCAGTTCAATGGTTATTACCATGACACATAAGAGATCAAAACACTGTGAATAAATGGTATTTTACTTGTTTTCTGAAAGGCACAATACTGAGGGCACTGGAACTGTGCTACTTAGAAACCATGGCTCCTTGCTAGTTTCGAATTATGTAGCACAGCTACCATCAAACTTAGCTTCTCAGCTCCACCAGTGGTAAGCATTTCAGCTAAAAAGTATGAAAAAAATGGGCAAAAATACCCCAAGCAATCAAATGCATCAGAAAAAAACCCAGACAAAACACGATTAAGTGGTTACATTGTCTGTGTTGTCCAACCTGCAATCTTCTCTTTCAAAGAGAGTGTGGACATTACCACAGGGCACAGGGCAAAAGAGGACAGTACTGAACTCCAGAGAGGAGTTCTTGTGAAGGTGTTTGGCTTTTGTGAATTGAGGAGCTCCCTTTTTTCCTGACTCCTTTCTGACCCAGGTAATCAGGATTGCCTCACCAGGACCTAACCTCAAGCAAGCAGAGATGGACTGGCTCAAGCGTGGCTGTAGCTGGAGGGCCCAGCTAGCTCAGATGCTGAGCAAGCCCCAGATATGCTAGAGCAGCAACCAGGCAGCTTCAAGCTTCCCCCTGTGTTTGTCATCCCCTCCTGCTCACTCCTCTCCCGTGGGAGGATTGCACCATCCAACAGCGAGATGCTGAGCAATGGACAAGAGCTCTGCCTCTGGTGCGAAGTTGTTGCTAGAACAGTTTTGGCATTCAACCTGAAGTTTTAAGTGAGAACCTAGATACCCAAATGCCCCAATCTACACCCACATGGACTATAGGGAGCAAAGTTAAGCCTGGAATTGCTTTTTGTCTGCAGACGACGAGCAGAAAGGAAGTTTTAAGTATCTGGCCTTATACACCACTGAAAGTGCAAGTGGAAAACCACACAGAAAGATCTTCCTTGAGGAAGGCTTGTAGCTGTATCATGAAGCAGAAACTGTTTCGGGTCTGTTCCAAGTCCATTAGATATGACACAAGTCATATCATTTTTCTGTGCCTCACTGCCACCTTTGGACTACTTTGTTCAGGCAGTAAACAGTTTCCAGAAGGAATCATCTCTGGCTGTGATTGTGATGCTCTGAGCTCAGGGGAGTTCAGCTGAAGCAGTATTGTAACTATCTGTTTCTCTGATGCAGCAGCAAATCTCTAATTATAAGCTTAATTGAATGGCCTCCAGAACAGGGCAGAGCATCATCTCCTATGCATATACATTTAATAAAAATGGGACTGCGAGACAGAGCTGTTACAGCTTGCATCTTTCAGAGAAAAATTAAACACAGTGGGATATTTCAGGATTTTCAGGGTCAGCTCATGACACCCCTGCACTGCTGTATGTGGGAGACATGCATTTTAAGCCCCAAGGTTCTTTCAAAAATCCTGGCCTCAGTAGTTAACACTGTTTTATCACCAATCAAACGATCCTTTCTAACCCTAGGGGAAGTCGGTGTGATCTGCTGGATAACAGAGTGGCCTGGAACTGTACGGATTTGCTTTCCAGTGCCAGCTATGCTATTAGTTAACTGAGATGACCTTGAGTACACCATCTCACTCTGCAAAGCTTTAATTCCCCATATGAAAATGAAGACCCTGACAGTTGCTTCATTTTTAAAGAACTTGAAGATCTACTAGTAAAGATGTCTTAGGTAACAGGCTAATATTATCATTAATAACTCACAATCCTTATGCAATATTCTCTGTGCCAAAGATTGAAGTCATTCAATTTGCAGAACTGCCATTAATTGCTCTCTTGCTTTTCAAAAAGCAGAACAAGGCTTAAAAAACTCTTGCAAGAGAAATAGTGGGGGCAAAATCAAGACCAGCTTTCATGTGAGACTGGTGCAATTGCTTACAACAGAAAGAAGGTAGGTCCACTGACCTGAGGAACTTCCTTCCCATACTCTTTCAGGAGTGTCCTAAATGATCTTTAAAAATGCTCTTTTCAGGTCCTCAATCACCAAGTCTCTAATTAAGCTGAAAAATATTTTGACCCTTTGCTCAGTTTCAGTATTTTACTCAAAATAGTGTAATGCATTTTAATTAAATGTAGACTTTAAGGTGTGAAGATTTTTATTTCCTCACTGGCACCTTCAAGGGACCAGGAAGCTGCAAAAGAAAGTAGCCTGTTTGCAGGGGGTTTAAAATGAAAAAGATTTAAAAAATAGAAACTCTTATGTGTGCAAAGCAAATGTTTGGTAGGTAAGTTGCAAGCTTTTCTCCTTACTCCATAATTAGAAGTGAAATGTTCTTTAATGTTCAGTAATAACATTCAAGCTATGCTATTTTGCAGCTAATAATCATATATAACAGCATGGGGCATGATAGCTAGCAAAGTTTTTCCAGCCAAATGTATTGGCCACACGTATCTGCCTTATTTTCCAGTATCTTGGCTTCTCGATCCAGCTTTTATGCTAGAAATTTGAGACGGAGTGGAGAAGGAGTTACTTACCTTTTTAAGGACAGAGTTTTAAAGAAAGACTGCTGAGTAGCTCAAATCATTCCCATAGAGCAGTGTATAATAGATTTCTATTTCTTGTTTGTTTGTGTCAAATAGAAAAGCTGGAGATGTGACTGCATTATTCCTTTAGTCCTGAAAAGCCCTAAGTTCTTTCCAAACTCAGAGTGTTATGCAAACAAGGGAAACTGACAGAAAAAAAAACAACAAAAAAACCCCAGAAAAAAACCCAGAGGTCATCAAGACCTAGCAACGTGCATCAATTTTGCTTGCAAATGAAGGAATAAATTTATCATTGCAAAGGCTGCATTAGTTACCATAGGCTTGCACCATTTCCAAGATTTCTCCGGGGGTGAGAATACAGCTTTCCAGAGCCAGCTTCTCCATTAGGCTTTTAACCGCAATGCTTCCTTGTTTTCCCAATGAGGAGTTAGATTTAGAAGCACAGGGAGGAGAAGCAAACGCACAGAAAAAGCACCAGCCCTCTAGTTAAATTAAACTAAAACCTAGGTGAAGCCTCAGTGGGAAGCCTGCTGAACAAATTGGATCTCCAAATGCAGAAAAAATTAATTATGTGATGCACAGCAATGAAGTAAGCAACACCTTGAAGTTAACCTGGACAGAGTTATTGATTCAGCAAAAAAACAAGCACTTTGCTTCACCTTCTCTGTTGTTCTAATGTTAGCTTGGACTGTTGCCTGACCATATCCAGCTAGCATTTAGTTCATTTGCAGCTGTTCTAAATGTGCACTCTTCCCCAACAGGTCTCACAAAAAACTGATCCCATCTGAGTTGATGTGTTGGTCTGGGAGAAAACACCACGTGTGCAAAGAAGAGTTTGTTGTAAAACAAACAGAGAGCAGCAGCAGCAGAAAACAAACAGCAGAACAGACCTTGCCACCAACCTGGAGCTCGGAAGTGGACGGATCTTAAAGCCTCTAGGAAAGCAGATAGAACTGCTCAAGCAGTTTTGCCTACCACTGCTCCAACAGCAACAGTAAATCACTAGAAAATGATGAGCCCTCTCCTACCCCGAGAAGTCACATTTTGCCCTGTCCTGCACAGATTTCTGTCGTCTCCACTTTTACATGCTGTGTAAATGGGAATCCTGTCTACGAGATGATTTGGGCTGTGTGTGTGAGTGATGCAGGGAGCACACAGCCGACCCAACACACTTCATCTTTATACAGCTTTTGTTAGTCTGTTCTGCAGCCTGAGAGGCCTCCTGCCCAGCAATGCCTGTCTCACTGCTCAGAAACCCTTGGGGAGCCACAGCTTTGCTGACCGAGAGCAGTGTGCTCCCAGCCCACCATGCTGAGCATGAACTCCTGGGGCAGCTCGCTGTGGCACTGTCCCTGTGGTTATCCTGCCTCCCTGCTCAGCCACACCTGTGCCTCCCGCCTGCCTTTCAGTGACACCTTCCGCTTAGCGGCGCTGCTCTGACTAGTGACTTCAAGCCTTGAATCCATAAATAGTTTGCAGCCACCTCGTCCTAGAAATCCATCCAGTGGTATTGCCCTGGCTGACGGAGCCCTTAATTACCTGGGAGTAAGCTCGGCTACAGGACAGCTCATGTGAGGGGTTCTTGGTTCCAGACTTTTTATTTCCCTCCTTGGTTTAGCAGAGCCAAGATTTATTGACCTTCAAGCCATGCCACAAAACCTTGCTGTTTTTCTTGGCTTTTCTCAAGGAGGCTATGGAGGCAGACCGAGGCACTATGGAACTTTGTGTTGGAGTACTTTTTCAGACATTGAGCTATTAAAGTCTCTGTACTTTATAATGATATGCTGTTGTGTCTAAAGTTTCAGTCAAGTGCCTTTATACAAACCAAAAATAATCAATCAGTATATTGCTCTTTATGGGCAATGGTAAAATTCTATTATTTGTTAGTGGCTCATCTTTTTTTCCTTCAGCTTCCACTGTTTTACAGGAACATGAAAGAAATGAAGACACATTTAAAAGAAAAAAAATTACCATTTGCTTCTTACTTGGCAGACTAGCCAGGGCCAAAACATTGCACATACGAGGTTCTAATCAAGTTTCTCTTTTCCTGTCCTCTACTTTGCAGCAATGAAGACAAAGTAAAATTTTCCACTGTCTTAATTAGGAAGAAAACAACTTTGTCGCAGAATGAAAATAAGGCTCTCTCCACCAGCACTGCAGAGTCCTTTCAGCTAACTCACAAACAGGCCCGAAAGAGCATGATCTCACTTTGTAGAAAATCCTAACAGCTGACATCTTGTGGATTGAAGGGTGTTGACACTAAAGCATTGTTCTTTATGGTACAAAAAACATTACAGTCATGAAGCTGGAATGAGGATACAGAACTCTAAGTATGGTGATGCATTATTTCACTTTAAGAAGATGTGAAAATGTAGATTGATTCCCTGAAAACTTTTTCTGAGAGTAAAGTCTATTAGACTGATTTTTTTTTAGAACAGAAAGAGTCTGTAGTAAAACGGGGGAAAAGTAGTCAAAAAAATCTATGAAGCCCATTGAAGACTTCTGTTGTATTTATTAATTCTAGGCAAAACCCCAAATGAACTAGATTCACAAAATGAGTTAGACTTGGCACTTGGTACTTTTGCCATTAACCTTGGCACCTAATGGAAATGCCAGCTATGGGTCAGGTGCTAGCAGTCACTACAGGTACAGGTAGAATTCAAAGAAAATGGCGTGGTCCCCCCAAAAAAGCCTAAGCTCAGGTGAACTGTGCTCTCAAGCAAAAGAGCTGGTGTAAGATCTGCTCTTCAGATAGATTTAGGGACTTGACTTTATTACTGAAGCTTAACATTTCTCTCCCTTGGAGTTTTGGAGCCCTGTAACATTCCCTGGATTTCAAAGAAGCAAGAAGGAAACCAAGCTTCAAGTACTTCCTTCACCAAAGCAGAGTTTGATTCTCCCACATCCTAGTTTGCCACTCTAAATACCTTATATTAATTAAGCTAAGAGAATAATTACCTCCATATTATAATTTCTGAGCAGTATAATCCATTAAAAGAATCCCTATCTTATTAAATCCTAGTTACAGAATACAGCATGTGAGTCCTACTATGTCTTAAGCACAGGCTAAGCTCAAAGTGCTTTCACACTATCAAAACAGCTGATTTTGCATACAATACAAAAATAGCCAAGAATCTATATAATTAATGAGGGTCTCTCTAGCATCAAAGAAGAGCTCTGAGGTTTAACAATTCATATAAGAGTGTCTACAAAGACAGCTGGTCACACAGATTCTCCCCCTCCCCAAGTTATGATGGTAACAAAATGAAAGTATAAAACCCTGAAGCAGAATTACTTTCTGGCTTGTACTTTCAACTTCCAACATTTCACCTTGGATTATCACGACTAGGAAATTTTCCTTTGCTAAAAAGCTCTCTATACCCACAAGTCACCCATGACTGTCCCTCTGAACACCAGACTCTCTGACTATATCAAATACTGTGACCCTGAGCATGGCTTGAACTTCAATTTCTCCAGTTCAGCACTTTCATTTCCGAAGGGGAAGGAAACTACCATTTTCAATAAATAGAAAAGATACCAGTTTTCCTATCCCTGAATCACTGACTAACACAGGAAACAATGGATTCTCAGAGTTTTATTTGAGACCTGGAGTGGAAGAACAGCACAGGGCATTAGATATGAAGTGGACTAAGAAAGCAAGAGGTATATGAACAATGAAAACCTTGACGGTCTTAATATATGATATTACATCATTATGATTTCAGGTAGCCAGTTCAGTTAAATACAGCTAAGTGCTTAAATGACAAAAACCCAGAAAAGTTAGTCAAAGTTGTCATTGACTTTGATGTCTATTTTTAACACACTCAGTCCCTTGGTGCTGCTAAGTTATTGCAGGTTAATTAATGACTGCATAAACGTAAAGAGCTTTACATTTCTTTTCATTTAGGGAACACAGACTATGTTTCAGGGAAAACAGAAAGGTCATCAACCTCAGTTATCCAAAATGATTCAGAGCAAAATATAGACACAAAGTCCATCAGTAATACAGTAAGGCAAGGACATTGAGTATGACTTTGTTCAGGAAAGGGGGCATATCATTCCCAGTGAATAAAGTTAATCAATTCTCTAGGCCTTTTTTTTTTTTCTCCGTGAGTTACCTGTTAAGTCCCAGTTACTTCAAGTTTGCTTAATGTAGCCCTTGGATTCTTCATAAACATATGGCACAAATATTAATGAGTCACTGTTGCCCCAGTGTAATTGGTCATCTAACCAAATGGCTCTGTTTGCATTCCTTGATTGGATTACCTCATTTTCTTTACAGAAGTGTCTAAAAATTGATTGTAGCTTGTGGTTTTTTTATGAGGTTTTTTTCATTACAAATCCCATCTTCACCCAAACTACCTATCCTAACTTGCCATCCTTAAAATTATTTCTTAACCCTTATGTTTCTATGCAAAAAGATCATTCTTTTTTCTCCAGTTTTAATTATCTACCTATGATAATGAACATTGCTATGGTAGCTTTAACTAAAATTACTCCCATGGATGTTATTTGCACACTTGTAATTAACACTTTTTCACTTTTTCCTTCCTTGACTTCAGTTGTTCAGCTAAATATTCACAAATAAGAGTCTACAAGAGGGTGTATATTCCAGCAAAACAAGTATATGTATTTTCTTAGTTTCCTTTTTTTTTTTTTTTGTATATTCATCTTGCTGGAGGCAAAAAAAACCCCCAACATCTATAAAGATCTGAACCACACATCACAATAACCATTCCTCCTAGAGTTAAATGCTAATACTTTTAGATAAACAGAACTTATTTATAATAACACCATCTGTGGGATTCTGATAATGTTGGGGGAGGAGATTCATTTATCTTGCATTTTAAATAGAGATGGCCACTGGCATAAAAATCCAGATCTAGCTTATAGCCACCCAGTTATCAGGGAATTTCACATTCAGTGTACTGCATCCCTCACCAGAATGTCTCCACAGCACCAATGGACAAGTGCTAGTAGGTGACATAATTGTAGCCCAGATCACTTCATCCTTCTTAGAGCATACAGCATGTCCTGGTAGAGAACAATGCAGAACTTCCCTGGTAATGAAAAGATCTAAGAGTTAGGACTGGATCTTATTTTTAGGTTATAAATTAGCTTGTCATATGACTTAGGGGTCCCACCACTTTTTTGTAATCTATTGAGATTACTGCTGTACTTAATCATCTCAGGAAAACAGTAAGGAGCTTCACTTCTAGACAGAGGCTTTCAGACCCAGCAAATCTTGACTAAAAGACTACATGACATATACATATTATATTCTACTCCAAACCTGTTGCCATCCCTTTGTTTCCTCGTTTCTTCCAGAGCCACTTGTGTGGCACAAATGAAGGAGGTGCACCTATGACAGGAAACCACGTGAGTCACCGTGATAACCCTTGCTCAGTATTTCCCTCGGTAAGTTGCTAACTTTTATTATCCAAAGCACTGGCCCTTATAAACTCAATAGCTACCACCACCATGGTCACTGAAATAAGAGTGAGCGGTATGGGTGACTAGCAAAGGAAGTCCTCTCTCTTCCAACAAGGCAAGGTGACCTGAGAATTAAGTGTCCCATACAAAGCTGTGGAGACACTGGCTCTGTGACACCCCACAGTCTTTAAAGCAACAGCTTATGGGGAAAGAAGGAGTGCTGTGACTTTAGATCCTAAGTCCTGCTTTCTTTGGAGTACATACTCCTTTACCCACCTGAACAGTGACAGTAGACGGTGTATTTAATTAAAGAAATCCGAGATGCCACAAAAAATACACAAAGCAGATAAAATCAACATTGAATTCCATCTACAACAATTTTTAACTCCGAATCACTGAATATTCTGTGTTGGAAGGGACCCACAAGGATCATCAAGTCCAACTCTTAGTTGGACTCTTAGTCTTGGGGATGGTCTGCACAGGACAATCCCCAAGAATCATACCATGTTCCTGAGAGGATTGTCCAAATGCTTCTTGAAGTCTCTCAGGCTTGGTGCTGTTACCAGTTGTCTGAGAAGCCTGTTTCAGTGCCCAACCACCTTCTGGGGGAAGAATCTTTTTTCTAATACCCAGCCTAACCCTCTCCTGACACAACTTCAGGCCCTTCCCTTGGCTCCTGTTACTGATCACAAGGGAGATCAGTACTTGCTCTTCCACTTCCCCTAGTGAGAAAGTTTTTCAATATCTGCCAGAATATTCTTCCCCATAACTTTACTAGGCACTTGGAAGAGGGAGAGGGAGAGGGAGAGGGAGA
>WAAG01039715.1:0-12660 GCA_013390105.1 Tichodroma muraria | reverse complement strand
GGCCGTGGCTCGGCCCAGCCATGGCTGGGCCCGCGGCCTCCCCTCCCCCGCCCGGCCGCGCCAGACCCGGCCCGGCCCAGCCAGGCCATGAGGGCCGCGGCGGAGCGGGCCAGGCAGCACCGGGTACCTCTGCTCCAACCGGGAACCAGAAGAAGGAACTTTGCCGGGTTCGTATTTCAAATGTGTATTCACAAAGGCGTACCCATGCTTTCATTGGTTTTATCAAGTGTCAATAATATACATTGGCCAATCAGGGCTAAACCACAACATGCACCATTTCCCAGCTCCTGATTTTCAGAGATACCCAGCGCAGATGGAAGTCCCATGGTGACATGCACCTTATGCTTACAAGGGAAATAAGGTCAAGAAATGTGTCTCCTTTTCCAAACTCCTTGTCCCACCAAGGAAACAGGCTGGGGGAAGAGTTGTGACTGAAAAGATTACTTATATTTAGGGAGAAAATAGAGAAATCTGTCCAGAACTACAGTGAGAAATGCACTACCAAGTGTACTGTAATGGACATGCCTTGCATGTTACAAAGTATAGCATGCTACTGAATCCTTCCTGCTCCTGACAATCTGCACATCCCTTTCAGCTCTTCAGGAAGCCTCAGAGTAGGGAGCATGACTCAGGCAAACAGTATGGGCCCAGACTGTGTTGGGGATTTCTGGGCACTTCCTGAGCATGACCAGCACAAAACAATTCCTATGGCTATTAAAAAAGAAAATGAAAATATAGCAGGTAGACAACTTCCTCAAAAAATATATCAAAAGACATAGGTCTTGGAAGACTTTTGATATGCTCATGTAAATCTACGTTTTATGAATGCTGTTGATAGAGAACTCTACAGCACTGTCAAATTAAAGATATAAATACCAGTGTCTTGAAAAACGTGTTCTGTTGTAGCTGTCATTCTGACATATTTAAGATTAATGACAGCTCTTTTTCTCGAACCTGCTGTTCATAAAGCCTGCTCCATGGTTTTGAGGAGAACTAGCAAATATAACATTTGGAACTTTTGCTCAATTGTAGGTAACATCACAGAGAGAATCTCTGTGAAATCCATATTAAACCCATCATCTCTGTTTGTAAGTTTTACTCTAACGAATGTGATCAAATCAGCTCACAACACTCTAAGGAAGTAGCAACGTGAGACGTGAGAAGCGCTTAAACCAGTGTAAAAAAAGAAGTGCTGCTGATGTACCAGTGAAAACAGCTCTTGGCTGAGCTTCATTTTGGCCAGGTGTAAATCCCGGATGAGCAATCCCTTAGAAGATGACAGAGGCTGTAGTTAGGTCACCCCAAAGCATTCTTTTCTCCTGCCTGAAAAATTCCAATTCTCTCAGCCTTTCCTCATAGCAGAGGTGTTCTAGCCCTCTGATCAACTAGGATGCCTCCTCTGGCCTGGCTGCAGCAGCTCCAGCTCCTCCCTGTGCTGGGCCCAGGGCTGGGGCAGCTCTGCAGGTGGGGTCTCACCTGAGCAGGGCAGAGGGGCAGAATCCCCCTGCCCTGCTGCCCACACTGGGGTGTCAGGCCAGCACAGGGGGTTTGGAGTCCCAGCACACATGGCCAGGGCAGGGACAGTTCTCACCCACCAGCACCCACAAGTCTTTCTCTCAGGGCTGGTCTCAGTCTGTTCGTCCCCTGCCTGGATCAATCCTAGGAGTAACCCCAATCCAGGTGCAGCATCAGCATCTGGCCTTTTTAAACCTCATGAGATTCCCATGGGCAACTTCTAGACCTTTTCCAAGTCCCTCTTGGATGGCCCTATCTTTCAGGGGCATTACTGCACTCTCATCCTGGTGTCACCTGCAAATCTGCTAAGGCTGCCCGTGATCCCTCTGTCTGTGTCTGATGAAGGTATTAGATAACACTGGTTCCAGCACAGTCTCCTGATGAACCCAGGTACATCTGTATCAATTCTCTATCTCCTTCCATCTCACAAGCCACACACCTCCAGAAGTCCCTCTTTCTGTCCATCCATCCACCCCAAGACACCTTTCTTATCTTATGAGTTCTGCACTCAAACCACGCATTCAAAACCAGACAGATATTAAAAAAATTCTCTCCCCTCCCACTGCAAGGTACACATGTATTTAACTCTCATTGAATCCTCCCAAACTTTGTCAAGAAAAGCCAAAGACTGATGCTGTACTGGGTTAAAACTACTTTGTGACAACACTTGTTTCCAAAACTTCTCCTCTTCTAGATGAGATCATAAGGCTTTAAAGACATGCTAATACTTCACAATAAACCAGTATAATCTTCCACTGTAGCTACAAAATAAAGCATTACATCCGATCTATGTCAAAACAGAGAAAATACAATGAAATTTGCACCGATTAGACTGCAGTAACACACAGAGCTAACATTCATATGAAACACAGGCCTTAAATTGTAAAAACCCTCCTTTTTTTCTGTTTTGCACAACTAATTTGGGACACAATTTAAATAATTTGCTTACCATTTGGTCAATTTCCTTGCAAGCAATGGGGTCAAATAAATAGGTAACCAAAGCATTTATCAGACTCTAGCTGTTCCTTAACTCTTGCTCTACACCTGCTGAATAAATGCAGATGATTTGGCATTCCTTGAACAAACAGCCTTTGCTTTTCATCTAAATGCTCAACTTTAGTGCATGGGTACAATTCAGAAATGGTATAAAATGAGCTTCCAAAATTTAGGCTAGTTTGAACTGTCATAAAAACTCCATCCAGTCAAACATACCAGGTGCATTTATGAAAAATGAGCACCAAAGCCCAAAAGCAGAGGCAAGCATTCTGCTTTTCAGCGATGCGGTGGTATTCAGAATGTACTTTTGGGGTGGAGGGGCACATCCTTTACTGAACAAGAAGGATGGATGCTCCATCTGTCAGCTACAAACAAACACAAACTATTTACACAAGCCATGCAGCTGTCTTTCAACAAAAGCTCCTATGAAATCACTTTCAAAAAGCAAATGACTCCATATCTGACACAATTCTTCCATAAAGGACCTCATCATGCGATATGAAGGTACAAACAATTCACACTACTTTAATATCAGTGTTTGAAAATCATTTACCTGTGACAATAGGATAGGACTGAGGCCCAGGAACACTTGCTCCCAAATCTGCAGAAGTAGGGCTGGTTATATTGGCCTTCATGTCATCCAATCCACCAGCTAGTGAGGCCATGGCTGAGTATTCAGTTGCCTGGAAAAAGAAACAGAAGACATTTTAGTGGCAATAAATTTACTAATCAAGAGGGGTTTTTTGCCTGTGCCAACAGAAATACAGAACTCAAAAATCCTTTGTTCAGCCAGTGTTAAAGGCAATGCCCATTTACACTGGGCTTTTCAACATTCTAACTGTTCAGTAAGTGGGTCTGTGCTTATCACCAGCATTCTTGGAGAACACCAAAATAGGTTTTCTTTATAAAACCAAAGCCAAACTCATTAATATGTAACAAAGCTACCCTGAAAGAGGAAATTTTGTAGATTACCTGCCAAGTGCAAGCTACTTTCATGTTAGGGAAAAATGCTCATTTCTCTTAACCTCCAAACTCTTCACATTTCAGTGTTGGCACTTGAAGGGACATTCACTAATGAGAAGGTGGGAACAGGTTTTCCTGTTTCCCTTTTCTTGGGAATGTTGCATTTCTTCATCATCTCACAGGAAAGAAAAGGTGTGTAAGAGTTTTCATAATGGATGCATTTGTAGCTAACTGTTTCTAAAGCCAAGTTATTTAAAAATATATCACCTGACTTTGGTAAGGACATTGTGCCATTTCCAAATAATTTCTTAATCTCATTACCTGAAAGAGACTATGGTAAACAAGCACAGATCCTCAGAAATCAGTGTTTGTGTCCTATAACTCTATTTCAGTCTCTGTAGCTACAGCATTCTATAGCCGATGAGGCCAATGCATGCATCTAAAGGATGTATATGTACATGGCACAAAGCTTATCTTCATTTGCCCTTTTTCAATGATTTCTTATTGTCAGGATCATTCCCACAAATCTGGGAAGTTTTCTTTCAAAGTTCTCTGTTCCCTGCTATCTGCCCTTTAGGTTTTAATCCCTTATTTGTGAGACAGCAGTCATGCCCGTATCAACTGGAGATTGACTTCAAATAAAGAACTGCAACAGCAACAGGTATACTGAAGAGCAGCCACTGTGATGCCAATTCCTAATGAATTCCTGAAGATTAAGTCAATGCAGAAGCTGTGCAGGGATGAAGAAATGCAGATGAACCCAGGATCACATAGAGGTTTTTTGGAGCAACCAAAACAAAAGTCAGAAAAACACAGAATCCCAGACTGGTTTGGACTGGAAGGTACCTTAAAGACCAACTAATTCTACCCCCTACCACAGGCAGAGACACCTTCCACTAGACCAGGTTGTTCAAGGCCCCATCCAACTAGCCCTTTAACAGTTCCAGGGATGTGACATCAAAATAAGTTAATTTTTTTTTTTATAAGGAAACTAAAGCTGACCTGAGTGAATACATCCTTCTTCCTTCAAGTTTCTCTGAGAACACAGCACATAAATCTAGTGCTTGCCACTAACTCAGCACTTTGGCCAGTGCTGGTGTCTCTGTAGCTCAGGTCTCACTCAAACAGAAGTTAATTTACATGGATAATCCTGTATCAACAGTTTTGTGTAATAAACATGTTTTTTTCTGCAGACACCACTTGCATGAGGCAGGAGTACAGCCTGTCACCTTAAAGGATCCCCCATACAAACCTCTTGCAGATGAGTATGCAAGATACATTTTACCAGGGACAAGCTGCTGGTCACCCTTGCCCTACAACCAGCCCATGCATCAATGTCCTCTGACTTGTCTCCTAGGATCCTACATAACCTTTGCATTAAAGTTGTACTGCTCAGTTCTCAACTGATGCCTCCTCCAACAGACTCTGTGCCCTCACTTTTGCCTTGCCGTCATGCACCAAGGCCTTTTTGTTTATCACCACAGCCTCAGAGACACCCAAACCTCTGACTCATCCCTATTTCTGCTCCTGGGAGAGGACAGCCCTGGGAACTTTCCTCCTCTGCAGAGGCTGCCGATAATGGTTCCAGCCTCCCTCCTTCCTGGAAGTGTTTGGAAATCAAAACTCCTCTTCTCATTTGGCATCACACCACAATGCATTTCTCAGCCTTCCCACACCATTCCATGTTTTCCTGAGTCTCCAACCCCACCTTTCCCCTATGCAGGGTACATGCACATACGGAGGCACTGCTAGATTTTTTCTTTCCCCAAACACTAACCTGACAAAACATCAGAGAAACAATAGCCCTGCAGAGACATCCCATGCAGCTGGTGGTGCACAAGATGGCTGGCAGCACAGCAGAGGAAAAACCTGTCCTTGCGTGCTGCTATTTGGTGTTTCTGGTATCTCTGGAAGAGCACACACAAATCCCTGGGGAAGGATGCCTGAATTCACCCATGTTGCTCTATGAAAGCCATACCTGCACCATATCCAGACTAGATAATCTCTTTGGATCCTCCCATGGGGCACTGATCCACCACTCCCAACAGGAAGAGAGTGAATGTGGCTTCCCAATTACAAAGTGAGAGCTGCACATCTGTAGTTTGGAAGGAAGTATCTAGCTGGAATGGGACTCCTTCCACGGGCTGGGTACATGAGGGGACTGAGGAAGGAGGTGCATATCCTAAACTACAAACCCAACTGGAACCAGCCTGAGCCCTCAACTGCAATTCTCAGACATGGGAATGCATAACTCCACAGCTTGCTTCCCTTCAGGAGTCCAAGGAACTGACCCTGGGAGAAACAGGACCAGAGTTAAGACTTTTAATTGTAATGACCTGGAAGCACCATGCCAATGAGCCATGAGTAGCCCTCTGAGCTTGGAGGAACTGACCAGTGCTAGTGTCAAGCAAGCAGCAACCAGAGTAGAGCATAATCTGGCAAGGGTCACAACAGAGGTAGCCTATGCTCTTCCATGTCACTGCACCACAATGAGCTGGCACAATATGCAGTGGCACAGTCCCAAGCTATGGAACGACATCTGCAGACTGGAGGGACTGGAAGTGTTACGGTCGCTCAGCACAGTGTGGATGGAGAGCCCACAGCCAAGCAGCACTGTAGTAGAAATGAACTGAAGATATACAAAATGGAGATTTGGGGTCCTTCCCTGCTTTTGGTCCCAGTAACTTCCTGCAGATGGGAGCTGCATGTCTTTTGCAATGGCCCAGTAACTTTTCCCTGAGGTAAGAATAGCGTCATTTTAAGGGATTTTCCAGCTACTTTGCTGTGCCCTGATCCCTCCTTGGAACCACCATCAGCTGAACACTAGCAGCCACACAGAGCACAGAGCCACACTGACCACTGCTTCCAGCACTGAGGCAGAGCAAGTGCAGGCTGAGGGGCAGCCCTTCTGATTACTGACTCCCCTCTCATCATGCAGTCCCAGTGGAGGAGCGACCCACTCACATCACATCCACCTCTGCAGTTACAGTTTACACTGCAAAGCAGTGGGGTCAGGGCCAGCACTGGGCTGGGACAGTGGCAGTGACCAGCACTTGCCTGTGGACAGAAAAGGAAACATAGTGCTGCCAACAGCATGGCACTGCAGGGTGATGATGGTCAGCAGAGTCATCTTCTGGCCCCCAAGGAACAAGGCATCAGGGGTGCAGAGCAGAGGAGCCTTCAAACCCTAAAACCAGACTATGGGTACTGTCTGCAGCTTTTCTCATCGCGATGGAGGGGCCAGGAGACTCTAACACCCCCTGAAAAGGTAAAAACCGCTCTGACACTGTGGGCTCACAGTGTTAGGTGTTGAACCACTCATGAGAGGCACAGCGACATCCCCTCTTCCCAGTCCCCTCAGGCAGATCTCTTCCTTTCAGGTACACCATCCGTAGAGGAAAGGAAACCCCAGGGGAAGGCAGTGCTTATGGAGCAGCCCCTCACCTCATGGCCCCACTGAGACCCTCCTGCTGAACCGTCCTGCTGACCCTTCCCAAGAGCTTCTCCAGCTGATTGCAGTGGGAGCAGCAGAAGAGATCTCAGACTTGACCCCTGCACTGGTGAGCTGGCACTGCTCCTGGTGAGAAAGAGCCTGGACTGACCGTCATGGACAGGGGTCCCTCCTCGTGCAGCAGGAAGCCTGACCTTCTGCTTGGTAGGTGAAAAAGCAAGAGACGGGTGTTCATTACCCTAGAAATTACCTGAAAAATGACTGCCTGCGGTTGTACCACGCACTGTCTCATCAGCATGGAGCACCACTGCCATAGCATGGAGGAGAGAAAACACAGACATGTGAAATGAGGAATATATAAAAGAGAGACTGAGAAGAACAAACTGAAAGGAGGGGCAAGATCTCATGTGTTCCCCTGCCCTATCCTACTCTGCTCTGGCTTGGCTCTAGCAGACAGGAGCTGGGGGGAGTGGTGCAGTGGTGAGGAAAGAGGTAATCTCCGTGTGCCTATTAGCAGCAGCACAATTCCTCTTGCAGCAGTAGGGCCTGCACAGTCCTTCCCCATTAGACTTCTCTGCGAAGTGCAAATAGGAAGGTTTCTGCTCTAAAAAGTAAAGTTTCAAATCCACCTCCTTTACAAAAGCTTTATTTCTAACTATTAATCCCCTTGGAGTGGTGGATATGGTAGGCAAATGGAAAGAAAAAGGATGCAGGAGGGCTTCATAACTGTTTTCAAACCTGCCGCACTACAGCAAAGCAGAGAAGCAGACCATGACCAGCTTCACCCTGCACTTTTTCTGGTGAAGATGACTGAGCTTAACACACCAAAAAGTCAACCCACCCTATATGTACAGAAATTGTCTCTTTGAGATTTACCTGGGATTTTATCCTGAAGTGTCAGGAAAAGATGGACACACAGCAGGGAACAAGGCTGCTCCCTGAAATAGCCTGGTTCTTGGGTGCCAATGTGAGAACCTCAGAGAGCTACCAGAGGCCGGAATAAGCCCTGCAGCACTGCTGGGACCCATGAGGTCACAGGACCCTTTCACACCATGAGGTGTGAAACAAATGTATCCCCTTTCCGCCCCATCCCTTTTGTGGGGCACAGACTTCACAATGCTGCTGCAGAGACTGCACCAAGCAAAGACGGGCAAGAGCTGTCTGCTGCACAGGGCAAATGGCCATTAAAATGAGCCAGCTGGGGTCCACTTGGACTTGCACGTGTTTCTTTATGCATCTGGTGTATTTTCCAAATCAGAACACCAGGCAGGCATGAAATAACAACTGCTGTGTTCTCCTGCCACTGGCAGAGCTGCCCTCAGGCCCACAATGCTGCTCAGGATGCAGCAGCAGCAGCAACAACAGCAGCTCAACAGGAGCTCAGACCAAGGTGCCAGCTTGGGGCTTCAGGGCTTAGTTTGCCTCCTCATTGACCATGTGCTCTGCCTTCCTTCCTGACAGAGATGGTGCATCAAGAGCCTTCACTACCAAAAAAACACCGAGGTCCCTGAAAGGCACAGTACTGTCTCCCAGATCACATCCACCACAACCCCTGCTCACCCCTGAAGGCAGCAGCAAGCCAGACCTCATACCAAGTATCTCCAAGTTACCACACCTTAATATTTTAAAATTAATTAATAAATAGAGGCAAAAGTGGCACATGCCAGGCAGGCTGTCCACAGAAACTCACACCTCAGACTGACAAAGGGAAAAAATTTGTAACATTAGATATGGTTTAAAGAGTTTAATCCAAAGAAGCTCTAATTAATCTCCCTAGGCTTTCAGAAACTCAGCACCACTTGCAGCTGCACAGGCACCACTGCTGCTCTGCCTGGAATTTCATGAGAATGGAAAAATCCAGCCCAATGCCCTCCTCCTCAGCCACCCACAATAGGGGTGGGAAAGGTTCCCGGAAATCTATACATCAAAGGCTCACCACTGCTGCCTGCCAGCCACCACGCCATTTAATAATTTACATGATATGCCCTGCACTGGCCACTGCTGACATCAGAACCGATCCTACTTTGGAGCAAATGTTATTTACACAACTGACTGGGGCCAAACCCTGGTTTCTCTTTGTTTTCAGCCACATTGGGCTCATTGCTCTCTCATAGAATGTGGAAGTTTGATTTCAGTGGTACCACCTTTTTCCCTCAGTTTAAATGGAGTGTTTCTGAACCTCTGTTTCACAATACATACTTGTTTATAAAAAGTTAACAGCTTAAAACTTCATTTTAGCCCAAATCCAATTAGGACTGGATCCCAAATCCAATTGCAATGTACACATCCCCAGATATTCTGTTGAAGACAGTGAGAATTAGCTTGTGCACCCTGCTATGAACACATTTACCCTCATACTTCAAAATAACTGACCTGTTTTTGACCCAATCTTCACATTATGTGCATATGGGAAACAATATATTAGATTTTACATTTCCACAGTGCAATTCATAAGTGGGTGCAGCTATTCTCAGATTTTCCAAAGGGACACTCAAATCCAATCTAAATGCCTAGAATTTACCTGTTGTTTTTCTTTTATACATATAAATAGCTGCATTTCCATTCACTCTTTGTTTCTCATTTTCATTTTGTTCTAATATCTGCATGTAAATGTCTGAAAATAGCATCTGTAATTGAAGATTATGAAGTATAGCCAGCTCCTGACAGGCTGCTAAGGAAGATGGATTATCCTCATTTTTCTGTAAATTTTGTCAATTTTGGAATTCATAAGCTATCAACACTGATCAAAATGTGACTGCACAGCTGTGTCAAAGCGGACGGCGCAGCATCAGCACAGCTCCAAGGAGGACAGCTCTGCCCAGTCACTCAGCCAGGGGCACACACTGCAGGAATCCTTCCTGACTGCTTGCAGTATCTACATCCCAATCACACTGCCCCCTCCACCCCTGAAAAAAAAAAAAATCAAATAAATAAGTAAATTGAAAGTACACAAATTCTCTGGTGCACCAATTCAGATCACAAAACACAATTTATTGCGTGTTCTCTCTTTTTATTTATCCCTAAGTAGTAAACACGATTTCCATTCAGAGGGCTCGTTATGTTCCACTCCTACCAGACAATCATGGCGCACTTGAGGCAATTGTTTAGCCTCTTCCTCTCAATTTTCCCATTACTGGGAGTAAGTACTGTTGGGACTCTTTAATAGCCTGACTGCAGCCCATATCAATAACAGATGAGGTTTAATCGTCCAACACAAAAATTATTTAGGCTCAGTAAGGACATTCAATGTCATTTGCATAATGGCATTTCTATCCTGAGCACCTAACCCATCGTGCATAAACAAGACGCTGGGGCCATAAATAATAATAAATCATGACGTCCATGCTCCTCTTGCTGTAATAGGAGCCTCTCTATGTAGAAATTATTTCAGCAGGAAATGGGCACTATAATTTAAAAGACATGTGGCATTGCACAAGCCAGTAAATCACACCCGTGTGCACAGTCATACACATGCATGTTCCAGTGAGGCTGCCCATAGTGAGCAGCAAAACCCTGTGGAGCAGCAGCAGAGAACACTGCCCATACTGCCTGCTGGATGTATTTTTAATATTGTTTCTCAGTCAGAGGTAGCAGGCTGAATAAAAGCAATGCCTGAGTTGTGTGCAGTGCCTGGCATGTGCTCAATGGACCTGTCAGTCTGACAAATCCCTGCTGGGCAATCCCTCATGCCTGCTGTCCTTGGCTATCTGGGAAGGTCTGATGGGAAGAGACCTGCAGATGCTCAGATGGGTGTTTTCCAAGCAAGCCCTTCATGGGCCACTGCAGTCCCCAATGCCCAGCAGGAGCAGAAATGGCCAGTGGACTTTCTCAGAATCATTAATCATTGAGGATGAAAAGCCCTCTAAGATCATTGAGTCCAACAGTTTACTCAACACTGCCAAGGCTGCCACTAAATTATGTCTTCAAGAGCCATAACTTCCTTTGGTTTTCAAAAAGAAGCCACCACCAAAAACCATGTAAGGCCAGCCCAAGAGTGGTAAATGTATTCAATGAGCTGAGGTGTCTTTCCAGATTTCAGCCTCACTTTCAGCTAACAAGCGCCTGGATGAACAGAAACAGCAACACCACCACAGTGGCAAAGTCAGCCTCTGTTTGCACCAGGACTGCTAGTTTCGACATCACATATTTGACCTCAACAACGCTGGCATCTCTCCGTGTAATACAAACCTTGCCGTGTCTCCTGCAGGACACAAAACCATAGGATGACTCACCCAAGCCTCCACCCACCCTCATCAACACTGCCCAATCCTGCACAGGCTCTTCCTTCCTGGCACCATGCCAGAGCCTCACAGTTCAGTTTACTGAGAAAAGCAGAAACTCTGAAACAGATTTTGTAGGAGCCTGCTCCCGGTTCCAGTGTTGCAACACCAGTGCCTGCAGCTGCCCCAAACCCCTGCAATTTCTTCTCTCCAGTCCTCCTCTCTCTAGCCTTCCTCCTGGTCCCAGGGCAGTACTCTCCCACTTTCCCCACAGACTTACATGGAGCATTTCTCTTCCTCCCCCCTTTTGTGCCCTCTCCCCAGCACCTGCTATCACCCCAGCACCAACTGAATTCTCTCAGCAGCCTCCACCATCCTATGTGCAATGTTAAAAATTTACTTTTACATCATCAAAGTAAAGCATGAGGCACACAACTGAAATAAAGCGTAGCACAACCCACCCTGGTGGAAAAGCAGTTTACTTTTTGTAAACCCAGCACAAAATTTAGGCTTTTATGCCTCTAATTGCTAGAAGGTATTGTTAAAATACGCTGTTTCTCAGGACAGGGACTGGACACTTTCCTTCTCAACACTAACAATTTCAGCCAGAGGAGTGAAAAGGTACAATCCTCCATCATGGTGGCTCCTCTGCTTCCACTGAAACACTAAGCATGACTGTGCAGAGAAGAAAACACAACCCACAGCACAGTCAAGTATTTCCTTATGGAGAAATATGAATCAGAAATGTGAATGCACACTGAGAATGTGTGAGGCAGGCACCAATATTCCCAGATCTTCAATCCATCCCACTGATGGCTGACACTTGAGAAGTCTTGTGCAAATTTTCAGGAACAGTTGGTTTTTATGTAATGTTTTCACATGAACTACCCAAAGTTTCACAAATGCCATCTGAGAATCCTGTCACAGCCTTTCTGTTATCATATTAAACATTGTGTACAACAAACTGGTCTCAAAGTGGTGTGATTACCAAAGCAGCAGATTACCAGGGTCCAAGCCTCATGGGTAGCCAAAGCCCCTGCAGTCACTGCACCTACAAGAGCATCAAACCTTTATCCAGGGGAAAGTCAATAGAGAAAGCTGCAGAGTTTGCTGTTTTGTAGCATGTTGCAGAGTCCAAGCTGAACAAACCCGTGTCAACTCATGAATTCCTGTATTTCAAAGCCAAACACCTAGTGACACACATTCTTCATTTTCCATAAGACTTTTGTTTTTCCTGTTGGTGCCCCTTAGAGTCTGGTGATCCTGGGGAGGACAGGAGCCTTCTGCCTTCCATTTTTGGGATGGAAGCTTTCCCCACAATGCTGAATTCCCTATCAAATTCCCAATATGATAACAGAAANNNNAAATTCCCAATATGGAATGGATCTTATTGAAAACCAAAACCCTCATCATTTTCCAAAGATCTTCTTTCATTTCTTCACATGCCCCTGAACTAGAATGGTAAAGGGCCACAATATTGCAGGCCAGTGTTCATTACAGCATGTTTATGGAAAA